>WNWK01004733.1:0-133793 GCA_009830355.1 Cherax destructor
CTAAACATCGCAATACACTTATACCAGTACTAAACATCTTAATACACTTATACCAACACTAAACATCGTAATACACTTATACCAGTACTAAACATCGTAATACCGATCCCAGTATAAACATCAAAATCCTTATACCAGTACTAAACATCTTAATCCCTGATACCAGAAAAAAAAACATCGTAATACATATACCAACACTAAACATCGTAATACACATATACCAGTACTAAACATCGTAATACACTGCCCCCAGTACTAAACATCTTAATACACTTATACCAGTACTAAACATCGTAATACATTATACCAGTACTAAACATCGTAATACACTGATACCAGTACTAAACATCGTAATACATTATACCAGTACTAAACATCGTAATACACTGAAAACCAGTACTAAACATCGAAAACACTTATACCAGTACTAAACATCTTAATACACTTATACCAACCCCTAAACATCGTAATACACTTATACCAGTACTAAACATCGTAATACACTGATAAGTACAAAACATCGTAATACACTTATACCAGTACTAAACATCGTAATACACTAATCCCTTTTTACTAAACATCGTAATACACTGATACCAGTACTAAACATCGTAATACACTTATACCAGTACTAAACATCTTAATACACTTATACCAACACTAAACATCTTACATTTAAATACCAGTACTAAACATCGTAATACACGTACCAGTACTAAACATCGTAATACACTTATACCAACACTAAACATCGTAATACACTAATACCAGTATTAACATCGTAATACACTGATACCAGTACTAAACATCGTAATACCTTATACCAACACTAAACATCGTAATACACTTATACCAGTACTAAAATCGTAATACACTTATACCAACACTAAACATCATAATACACTTATACCAGTACTAAACATCGTAAACACTTATACCAGTACTAAACATCGTAATACACTTATACCAGTACAAAATTTTTCTAATACACTTATCCCAAACACTAAACATAAATTACACTTATACCAGTACTAAACATCTTACTTTATCCCAGAAACTAAACATCGTACTTATACCAGGGGGGCTAAACACCTCGACTTGCTAACTCTTTTTCAGTTCAGTTCAGACTCTCAGGTAAGGACCCACTAGGGGCGAGGGGAAAGGGGGGACAGAAGAAGAATAGCCGGTGGAGGAAGAGCTGAAGTAGAAGAGAAAGGGGGGACAAAACCCCAACAGTCTAACTACTTCCCGCAAATCTTAGAATGTTGTCCCTTTTTTTCATTTTTTTCTCATTTTGTTTGTTCTGCTTTTATTAGTATTCATTTTTCCATTTTTTTTTATTTGCTTATTTCTATATTTACCTTACGCTCTTTTTTTTATATTTCCTGTTATTATATTAAATTTCACTTCTTTCATTTTTACTTTATTCTTTTGTTTTGCTTTCTTTGTCGCCTTCATTTAATTTCTGTCTGTTCCCCCTTTTCACCCCCTAATTATTATTAAATGTGGGGGAAGCGCCAAACCCGCATGGGTCATGCAGCGTCTGGACGGCATTTGAGGGGGGTTTTTACAAGAAAAAAAAGGGGCATCCTTAAATCCCTGGCTCTAGAGCAGAAAGCCTTAGCCGGTTTAAGGAAACCCTCTCTTGACGGGTTCTTCAGCTGCAGCCCCTGGTCCCTGGGCCCTTTCCCCTTTGCTGAATGGTCGGGGGAACCTGGCAGGGCTTCCACGGGGCAAAAACACAGCTCCTTTTGACCTCTCTTGTCTTCCTCTGTCTGCACCATGGATGACACTTTGGGTAATGAGGTAGGTGGAAAGAGAGAGAGAGAGAGAGAGAGAGAGAGAGAGAGAGAGAGAGAGAGGGAGGAGGGAGGGAAAAAAAAAAATACAAATCGTCTAGCTATGCGTATAAACAGGAAAAGGTACAAAAGGGGGTTTAAAAGAAGGCAAACAATACGAACATTTGTTTACATTTTTCCCGGGTACGGTGGGGAGATAATATTCATTAAGCGGTATTAATATTTACGATGATTTTTAAAAATGGCTGGATTTTGCGTTCATTAGGATGTCTGGTTTTGGGTGTAATATCAGCATTAAGGCGCTGGTCCCTTTCCAAAAGAACCTCTCGCTTTGCCTTTACGGCTCCCCCAAAACTACCTCGTTTAGTTGAAATAAAAACGCTGATACAAATCACAAGTCATGGAGACTTTTAACCTACTTGTATCTCATTATCCCCAGAAACCTTTTGGTTAGTGTAGAGCAAAAGTTTAGAGCTGTAGCACTACAACCCGAGTCTTGTTCTTTCGTAAAGGGGGGCTATATGGGAAACAATTAAATGGGAACATAACCTCTACCTGCCTCATCTCCCTGTAGTCTACAGCTGAGGCTGAGAGATTTTCCACCTTCGTGTGTGCAAAAAATCCCGTGTGATGGAATAGGACTGGGGGAAAAGCAATAAACTTGTGTTCCCGGGTTTTCAACTATCATATAGAATAGAGTTTTTTCATTGCTAGTGTAACCTAATTGTGTTTAAATAATAAAAAAAAATCTTAAAAGTCTTCAATCCATATATATATATATATATATATATATATATATATATATATATATATATATATATATATATATATATATATATATATATATATATATTTAACAAATCGGGCCCTCTCCCACCGAGGAGGGGGACCCAAAAGAAAATACTTTCATCATCATTCAACACTTTCACCACACTCCTTTCATAATCACTGTCTTTGCAGAGGGGCTCCCGATACGACAGCTGAGAATAAGTCCCCCCCAGCTGTCACTATCCCAGACCCCCCTTTAAAGTGCAGGCATTGTACTTCCCATTTCCAGGACTCAAGTCCAACTAAATCAATTAACTGGTTTCCTGAATCCCTTCACAAAATGTTACCCTGCTCACACTCCCAAAAGCTCGTCAGGCCCCCCCAAAAAAAATTTGTCTCCATTCCTCCTATCTAACGCTCAAAAAGCTTGCTGGAAGTCCAAGCCCCCCCCACAAATCCTCCTTTTCCCCCCTTTCCCCCAACCTTTTTAGGACGACCCCCCCCCCTTCCTTCCCCCACAGATTTATACGCTCTCCAAGTCATTCTACTTTGATCTATTTCTTTAAATGACCAAACCACCTCAACAATCCCTCTTCAGCCCTCTGACAAAAAACTTTTTTGTAACTCCACACCTTCTCCTAATTTCCACATTCCCCAATTTTCTGCATATTTACACCACACATTGCCCTTAGACAGGACATCTCCACTGCCTCCATATATATATATATTTATATATATATATTATATATATATATATATATATATATATATAAATTAGTTATATTTTCTTCTATATCAAAATTGTGGATATAAATGCATACGGGAAATGCACCGTAAAAAAGGGTTCGTTTGTAGAGCTTCATCAATTTGGGGAACTTGATAAACTCTACACAAAAAAACCCTTACAGTAACAGTTTGCCTTACACTTGTGTGTTTTTTCTTTAAAAAAAATTTTTGTCATAAAAAATTTTTTTAGTGCATTTGCTTTCCGGGCCTGGGTTCGTTTTCTCAATGGTAGAATATACTAACAGTATGTAAATAAGAAACAATGTGGGAGGGATTAGGCATTTGATGCTGATAAAATCCTGGTGGTCGCTTTTTTTTCATATAAAAAAATGCCTTAACCAGAAATTTTTTTTTTTCCCCTTTTTCCCGCTCAAGCTCAGCCTGGGCCCGAGATATCGATCAAACGCATTAAGCCCCAAAAATTACACCCCATTTGGGTGATAAAGTCAGTTAAGATATATATTACACCCCCCCCTAGGGCAAGCGAGAAGAAGAGGACTGGCAGCATCCATATGCAGAGATGTGAGTCGTCTTCAAGAAGGCCCCGTTGTGAAAACCATTCCAACCCCATGAATGGTGTTCTTGGAGGGTTGAACGTCTTCTATTTTCGCTCTGCACTACGTCGCCGTTCTGGTTTCTTATTTGAAATTTAAAAATATCTTTTATACAGAAAAAAAGGGTTATACAATACCGACAAATTGAAGAGAAAGACATGTGCAACTCCTAGGCATCGTGGTTGGCGAAACGTTTAGCCTGCACAGCAGGCTGCATCATTGGAACACACAGGTGATTACGTTTTCAATGGTCACTGTAACCTTCCTAACCAAACTAAACCTGATTTTAACCTAGCTTAACCTAACCTAACAAAAAATAACATAACTTAGCCTAACCTAGCCCCAACAGTAATGAAAACTGAGACTAATTAGTGCTATGTGTTGTCGTTATGGGAAAGCGATGGGAAGGACCCCTATGATGTGTCTCGTTGTGGTGGGGGAGGGAAGCGCCGCCCCCTATAATGTGTGTTGTTGTGGTCGGGGGAGGGGGCGACCCCTCCCCATAATGTGTGTTTGTTGTGGTCGGGGAGGGGAAAAGACCTACCCATGACGAGGTTTTGGGGGGTAGTGGGGGAAAGGCCCCCATGATATGTGTTTTTGTTTTTGTGGTCGTGGGAGGGGAAAGGGGACCCCTTCCGACGTAGTAGGACTGCGACAAGTTGAGGTAATGGAACGTTTTTAAAAAGGGGAAAATACATGAAAATGAATTCTCCAGTACGTAAACTTCCCGGCACCGCAAAAAAGACCCCCATGGTAGAGGTGGCATGGTGCAA
The DNA here is from genome assembly GCA_009830355.1 of Cherax destructor. Taxonomy (NCBI): domain Eukaryota; kingdom Metazoa; phylum Arthropoda; class Malacostraca; order Decapoda; family Parastacidae; genus Cherax; species Cherax destructor. The sequence continues at coordinate 4,681 of WNWK01004733.1, forward strand.
GCACAGACTGTGGGCTGAGGTGGGGTTGACTGAAGTAGCTGCGGGTGGATGTGGGACAGGGCGTGTTGATGTGGGGATGGGCGGAAAAGGGGTTGAAGTGGTCGGGGGGGGGAAGGGGGTGTTCGTTCAAGTGCATGGATTGTGATTAGCGTGGGGGGTGTTTTTGGGGGGATGACTGTGGATTCCGGGGGTGGGAGGAATTATGGATGTGGGTGGTGGTGGAGGGGAAAACTTTGCTAGTGGAGAAGAGGGGCTGGTGTTTGGGCTCTGCTTGTAAAAATTTTGTTTACCGGTGATCCCCTGAGTGAAATGAGAACTTGTATGTTGATGTTTCAAAAACCAATGGTTAGAAAGCTCGCCCAGTTGAGCACTCCAGCTCCTGCCCTCTACCCTTCAACTCCCGGAGGAGAAGAGGTCCTTCATGCTGGTGGTGCACTCTTGATTCAAAAAATTGAAGCTACCTTTTCCTACCTCGGATTGAACCTGATTGCCTTCCATTACCCCCAATGATTTTGTGCATCCTCGCAGTATTTAGAAAAAAATTATTATATTCAAGGGAAAGTGTTAACCCCATAAAAAAGGGAACAAGACTTGGGGGAAGTGAGGGTAAATCAGGTTTAATCCAAAAGGGAAAGGGGGGGGTAGCTCCCCATTCCTTTGCATCAAGAGCCCTTCATCAGCATCAAGGTCTTCCAATTAAAGTGTTCAGTTTCCTACATATTGCGGGGTTTTTTTTATTTCTACCCGCTCCCAAACCTTTTTTTAAAAAAGCTATTCTACTTTAAATTGGGATTGATTATTTAGGTTAATTAGGTAAAATTAGGCTAGGTTAGACTAGGTTAAAGGGTTGTTAGGCTTTCTAGGGTGGAAATATGCACATTACCCCCAAATACGCGTTTTTAAATTTCTGTTTAATCTAGTGGGAACGTTTCGATCCTGGAACCATGGGCCTCCCCAGTGACCAAAATCCCAGGATCCCAGTGTTTTTCATTTTGTCTTTTTTCCCCAAAAACCTGTAGTAATCACATATTTTCCCGCCCCGGGGGCTGAGCAGCCTTTCTGAATTCCACGACTCCATACCGTCGCCTCAGAGGATTGTACAGCTCATAAGAGTGGCATTTTTGAACCCCCCGGCAAGCCGATACAAAAACCATCAGGCAAGTGGTTATTCAGTTGTATACAATTGTGCTATGATTAACAATTTTAGGCTCCCATTCAGACTATTGTACGACTATTGTTGGACTTCCAGGGTTTGAAAAAAGGTTTAAGGATTGATTTAGGACCGTAAAACTGCTGTAAAGGGTGTTAAACTGTTGTAAACTGTTGGACTTTGTGGGGTTGTTGTTTGAGGTGTAGAACTATTCCCCTTTAAAATTAAATTTAGATCTCGTTACGTTAAGAATGGAGGAAGGAGGGGTGTGAGTGTGGGTGCGTTTGTTAAGCTCTCCAGTGCATTCATCTTTCAGGGGGATTAATTACTGAAACAACTGATTTTGGAAAACGCGTTGAAGCTTGAAGTTTCTTGATATAATGGGGGAGAAGCTGAGCTGCGGAGCGTATCGCTCTGCCCCGACCGCCGCCGCCGCTGCTGCCATACTGATTGTGAATGTAGAGACGCAATGCCTACCCCTTTTCGCTTGACCCCAAACGAAAAGCAGGAAAAAAAAAAAGCCGCACACTGTATTTACTTCCCCCAGGGTCGTTCATCACAAGCAGTGGTGGAGGTTTCGATCCTCCGTCTGTCTAACATGTCGGTCTTAATCACCTCCTACCCTTTCCCTATGTTTCCATAGTTATTGCAGAGAAGGAAAATCTTTAATTTACATCGTTAATTTTAAATTCAATTTCATTGGGGGTGACGCGGTATACAGATACTTCGCTCACCCAAATAAAATTGAAAGCCACAGTTCGACTACAAAAAAACGTGGTGGAACACCAAAGACTACGGATGAATAAATGAATAAAAAAGGGGGTTTAAAGAAGTGAAGTGCAAAAAGAGCACAAAACAAAGGTGCGAGTAAAAAAATGTAGAAGGGGCACAGACGAGAAAAAGGGAAAAAGAATATTATAACAATGCCCAGCGTACCTGTTATGACTTTAATTACTGGTTGTGCAGGTAACAAGCGTGGACGTCAGAAGATGATTTTTCATCCCACAGTTCTCCTATTTTGAAGTTTTTTAAGTTTAACAGAAATGAAATTTTCCCAGGTTTAAATCTTTACACCGCCTGTTGTTTTTTTTGCCTCGCCCTTGGGCATTCAAAATTTGGGGATAAGTCGAGAACATGTTTTTTTGCCTGGACCGGACCTTGGGAAAACTTGTCTGTTTCACGTAAAAAATGGCTATTTCGGGACCCCTAAAACGTTCTCTTGCATACTTTTTTACCGAAAGTAATACATTTGGGTTCCTCTTTCCCTCCTGTTTTTAGGTGGAAATTATAAAGAGGGGGTGTAAATTAGATATACTAGGAAAACATTACAATATATATATATATATATATATATATATATATATATATATATATATATATATATATATATATATATATATATATATATATATTTTTAAATATATTTATGTTTTCTTCTCCTCCCCTCCCTAATTCTACATTCTATGTGAACTTTATTTATAGACAGAGTATATTAACAAAAATACAACCAAAAATAGAACAACATAAATAACTCTCGGCCCTCTCAAAAAAACCCTCCAGCTTCCCGGGGGTGGGCCGTGCCCCAAAGCCCAGGCATTTTTCCCCTGGATCCAACAGAGGAAACTGGTCCTCTGTGATCCTTTGGGATTCATAACCGAATATTTATTGTTTCTTAACCTCAAAGTGTCTCGAAAATTGTAGCCTTTGATTTTGGGTAAGAGCAGTTCTCTTTACACTTGAACAATAACCTCAACAAAACTGCGGATGAAGTGTATACCTTTTTTTTTTTTTTAGCTCAGCCAGTGGTCAAGTGCTCAGCAGGGGTCATGCTTCTATTTCTCCGGGGTTTCCTTTTCGGTTGAGGCATACACACGTGCGCGTTTATGGTTAGTGGTCCCCCCCTCAACCGAGTTATTATCCCCTTTGTTTAGTGGTCTCTTACTAAATCGAAAATTATACATCTTCCGTCTTTGGTTCAATGGTCCCTTACTAGACTATTTATACATATTTCCATCTTTAAGGGTTTAGTGGTCCCCCGCGGGTATACATTCGTCTTCATGGGCAGTGGTCCAGAGCCTGCCAATATGATACCACGTTCCCCGCAAGAAAAACATTTTGTTTATTGTAAATTTCGCAACCAGCATCAGGTGGTCGGGGGTTACCAAAACAGGTTGACATATATGGGCAGTGTGTGTGTGTGGGGCGACGGGCTTTGGTTACTTCAGATGAGGGGCTGATTACAACGGTGAACTCGGCCTGTGAAACTAAAATGTCAAATTTGATGCGAGAAACAGATGCAACGATCAAAACTATCTTCATTCGCTGTTCATACAATTAAGAACAGCCAGTTGCGCACCCCGCCCTAAAAGCCATTACCGTGTAATGGTGCACTGACCTAACACCCCCCGATGCCCGTCTAATGTTTGTTAAAAACTACCATCGTATTTTAAAAACTGTTGTAATGTTGATGTTTGCTAAGCACTTTTATAACAAAAGGTTTGCTGAACATTTTTAAAATTAATGTTTTTTAAAATTTTAAAAATAATGTTTGTTAAACGCTGCCCCTTTCGTATTGGTTAATCACTTTTAAAATATTTAGTGAACACTATCCTTAGGTTAGGTTTTTAAAGAAAATCTCTTTAAATCTGTCTTTTTATACAAAACAGTCATTTCTAACTCATTTAGGTTACCCTTTTCTTCAGTGATAATTTACCATTATAACTTTATCATTCTTTTTAAAAATTTTTAAAAAAATTTAAATTTTCCCCAAACTACTTGTAAAGGGGTAATTTGCACAAAAATGGCACAAAACCTGACTGGAACAATAATACCTTGGACCTTAATGGTCCAAAACGCCGAAAAAAGTCGTCATAAATTTGTTCTCCTTTTGCTTTTTTTTTGAGCATCTACACACCTTGTAAAAAATCAACTATTGTGCATAATTTCCCCGTTGGTGATAATGCAGTATGCAGCCCTCGTCTCCGGTGATCAAGTTGCAGGTCTCACTAGATAAAATTTTACCCCCGAAGGCTTCAAGATCCCGTCATCTAGTATATTTAGTATTCTGGCGAAGCCCACCCCAGGCGTGTTGGTGTTTAAAAAATATTATATTACCTGTTAATTACGAGGCATAGTTAATGGTCCTAATGCGCCAGTTACGGCTTCTGTAATTGCTAGGGCTGTCGGTAATTCGTGGCAGTAGTAGTGGTGATTAAATCCTTGTATAAAACATTCTAGGTAAATTCATTTATATTTACAGGGTTTAGCAGGATTTATTTATATTGAAGTGAACGCAGGAGCTTTGTAAATAATTAGAAGGAAGCTAAACTCGTGTTTTATACACGTTTGATTTAATGTACTTAGTGTAAGTTTCTTTTACAAAGCGAATAACTGTAAATATCTACATAGACGTATGTATGAAGTGCCCTCTCCTTCCTCGGGTCAAACCTCTTCAGAATTAGCGTTTCAAAGAATTAAAAAAAAAATTCAGTGAAATTGTTCCTCTCTAGAAAATTTTATAATATTTGTTGGTTTCAAACTTATCAACACACGAGGATCATTAAAAGATCCTTATAACCTGTACACCACTAGACAAGGGTGTTTTAATCTTAAAATAGGGGTTAAGTTGCCCTTAACATATATTCACTGAGTTGTACACACCTCTGGGTGTATATATTCTTGCACTTGACGTAATTCCTCCTCATCTTTCTACGTCTACAATCGTGGCCGGACAGACGACAGACAGACATTTCACCGACGGACATTTCACCGAACGGAAAATTAGGTTAGGTTAGGTGATGAATGCCATTTCGTCCGTTCGGTGAAATGTCCGTTTGGCCAAATGTCCGTCGATGAAATGTCTGTCGGCCAAATGTCCGTCGGCCATCTGTCAGGAGATATCTACAATAGTGTAATACTTTAGCATGCTTGCCAGATAATTGTAATGAAGAATGAAAGTCACACTTGCAGTGACTGGAATTATTCTCAAATAATCTACGCTTAGAGAGGAAAATTTAGAAGTTACGATCCGCCCTACTAGAGACCAGAAAATAGGTCGGGAAGAGGAAAGACGAAGGAAATAGTACTAGCATCAGCAAAGAATTGGTAATGGTAGTAGAAATATTAGTAAGTACGAATATGCTGAAATAAAACCCGTTAGATTTATGTTCAAAATGTTGTGTTTTAAAGGCCGATTCAACAAAAGGCATCTGTGAAGAGAACGATAAATAGTTTTTGCAGTTAACAAGATGGCCATATCGAACATGACAGAGCCTTATTAGTGTCAGTAGAGCGAAAACTTGTTTTGTGTTCTTTAAATATATCAGAAAGGAGCGGTCAGTTTCACAAAAATACTGGAGAGGACAGGAGGAGCAGGAAATGAAGTAGACACAGAAAGTATCAGTGGCAGGAGAAGTATAAACTAGATTACTATTAGTCTGGCGAAATGTAAATTTGATATCTAGATAACGGAGGGTGTTGCAAAGATTGTTGTGGATTGCTAAAGTACAGAAGGTTTATCAGGAGTGGAAAATAAACACATAAGCAGAACCTGGACCTTCTTCTAAAAGCTTACTCACTTTCTGCTTATGTGTTTATTTTTCCATTGTGTCGGTATTTTATACCATTTATTTCCATCGTTTATCAGGAGTGGTGGACTTAGGTTGGGGAAAATCCGACTATGGTGAGAAAAGGCAGAGTTCATGAAATTCTGAAAAGAGTCAAGGTGAGAGAATGATCTGCGAAGAGTAGGTGATTTGATAATGGTTCAGGACGGACCGAAACGTCTTTTGAAGTTCCTCTCTAAGAGAATTTCAGTAATGGAATGACTGTAACAGTAAATGAATAGAAATATCGAAGAGTTGTAGTTAACATAAGCTCAACAATAGTAATTTGGTTGTCCTGCCCATCAGGCTTTTTCAAGTCTGATGGTACCAATAATATAGGCAGAAGAGAGGACCATACATGGTAGTTTTTGTATACGCCTTGTTTTAATATACGTTCCTCTCTCCTGTTGTGTTACCACCAGGAAGGATCTATGAGATTCATCGCAGTTTTTATAAATTGTAATTAAGGGTATTTGTTTTCTCAAATTAAAATTAAAATCCGCAAATAACAATTGAAGTTCTACGTAAAGTTAAAAAAAAAGTTAAATATTATTCTGTTTCCTTCGTTTCACGTATTCGTTACCAGATTAAAAAAATCGAAATTATGGCATCAGTGTCTATACAGTATATAACGCATATGACTTTGACAAATAACGCACTTTATTATAATTATATTCGCGGACGAAACTAGAACTGGAGGTAATCCGGTTCAATCCAAGGAAAACGAGGGTGGTTCCAGCACTTCGGATCAAGAGCCGCTCACCAGCATCAAGGCCCCTTCCCTCAATCACCCTCTCTGAGTTTTATTTAATATGACGGATGAGATGTGCGAAAACTGTAAATATTGATGATGAACCAACACAGACGACGCTGAAAATACATAAAACATTCCCACTCAGAGGACGCGGACACATAATTGATGCTGTAAATATTATTGCATGACTGACACACACACACACACACACATACACACACACACATACACACACACACACACACACACACACACACACAATGAACTCAGTACATAAAGTTGCTGGAGATACGTCAGTCGTAATAATAACACTATAAATTTCTTCCCTGGAGTAACGGAAAGAAAGAGATAAAGAGAGAGAGGGAGAGAGAAAAAAATATCATCAGTGACGCAGACTGTATCTAAAATGCACTATTGCCTCACCTAACAGGTGTAAGGTTGTTTCAAGGTAGATGTGACACAGGATGCTTCAATGTAGATGTGACACAGGATGCTTCAAGGTAGATGTGACACAGGATGCTTCAATGGTTATGTGACAAGGCAGCTTCAAGGCGAATTTGACGAGGCTTCTTACAAACAAGAAGGAGTGACAATACTTGAAGGTAGATGTGACGAGACCTTTCAATGGTAGATTTGACGAGGTTGCTGGTGATGTCGTCTCTCCCATATCTCTCTAAGATCCTAGATACGTCGTCTTACTGAGTGATTTTCCTGAATGTTATATTATCTCATAGTCGTTATTTTATGGTCACCTTATCTTTGTTTCGTCGTTATTTTATGACTATCTTATAGTTATTTTATTATTTCATCGCTATCTTATTGCGGTGTGTTATTGTTTTCTGAGTTATCTTACAATAAAGAATAAAAATACACAATATAGTGACTGAAACAATACACAAATAACCAGCACATAGGAGAAAGAAACTATAACGACGTTTCGGTCCCACTTAGACTAATTATTACTCTATGTCGGACCAAAACGTCGTCATAACTTTCTTTCTCCTATGTGTAGGTTTTTTTTTTTTTTTTTGGGTGGGGGGGATATTAGTTATCTTTTCGTTAATATAATGCTATCTGCTCCGGAATCCGTGTAAAAGACACTTGGTTACAGAAAAGTGTCCCTTCAAGGGCTCTTGATCCAAATTCAGTGGAGCTACCCTGCCCTTCCATGGATCGAATCTGATTGTCTCCCTTTCAACCAGGCGCTCATGCATCAGTGTAAGAGTGAAATACAGAGGAAATGCTTTTTCTGTATGGTGAAGAGCAGTTTGTATGACTTCCGTCTCTGGCATATTTTTATCCAGTGCTTAGGAAAAAAAACATTTTGGATATTGCTGAAACCTTTTTGACATTGGTGAAGGTTTCAAACAGGGCAGGAGTTTGCAGGCGTTTCTGAAGCTATCAGACTTTGCAGAGGTTTCAGACATTGCTGACGTTTTCAGGTTTTTTTGAACCTTTCAAGCTTTGTTCATACTTTCAAATACTGCTGAAAGTCTTTAGAATGTGCTGAATTTTTCAGATATTGCTGACGCTTTCGGATATTGTTGAAATATTTAGAATATGTTGATGCTTGAATTTGTTAAAAAAATATATTTATGTTTTGAATCAGTTCTGGAGAGTGCGCTATGAATCTTCTACGTAACCCGACGTCAAAAGAGATGTGGGGAAAGTCATGCCTTTGGATGTGGAATGATGAGCCGGTCAGAAATTCGACTCCCCTTAGACACTGCCTGCCCGGTGGCATTACAATGAGGACTTGTGCTGCTCTCGGGCTACAGTCGCCTATTAATCACTTGAAAATCATGACTAATGTTTACAATAACCTTTGACTAATAGGCCATGCAGGTATGAGTGTAAATCATCACCAGACGCACTCAGACTAATCACTTTGCCGGTGTGTGTGTGTGTGTGTGGTGTGTGTGTGTGTGTGTGTGTGTGCATTCGTCTGTGGGGCTTAAACCTGGACCTTAAGTGAGTTGGATTTGCATTTCTTGCATGCTCGAAACTCGATCGCATTCCCTTTTCTGGCGGCATTCTCAGTTCGGTTACTTTCTTTTTTAATTTCACGAGGAGTGGCATCTAGGAACATCATTGAGCACTATGAGCAGGCTTTGTAGGTATCTTTTTGTCTGGCTAATTTTTGTTTTGCTCTGGCCTATGGAAATACGATTCTTCAGATTAAGAAAACTTTTCCAACGTGCTTGAATGAACATGAATAAAAAAAATGTATAATTAAAACAATGTTCACTAAACATATGGATATCGGAACAAATTCACTTTCATGATAAAATATTAACTATCTCCAGCTTTTTTATAATTCCTTTCCTACACACCAACATATTTTTAAAAGATCAGGTGAAGTATATTCCAGCGGGTTGGGAAATCATCAACAACTTGTCCAGTAAATTGAACATTTGGTTTCTGGATGACGGACTTCAGTATGTACAAGAGCCTCCTCTCAGTTGATCTCCGACTAATAACTCCTCTCCTTTCCTCTTCCACCTCAAAGCTGGTTCACATTTACACAATGGGGAAGATTCCACGGACTGCTAGGGTAACTGTCCCACAGACACAGACCATGGACGAGCATCTTGTATCGCCTGGATATTTCCTCACTCATCTTTATTTCAATGTTATACGACCTCAGCGTGCTTAGTGCTGGCACAAGAGTTAAATATATAAAAGCTATAGTGATGACACAAGGAGAGGGAATGTGCTCCTGTCCTTACTCTTTCTAAATGTGAAAATGTAAAATGCCAGCTAGCCAAGAAGCGATGCGGAGAGATACTTGCTTCCTAAACATCAACACTCCACGGAGAGCATTAAGCTTGCAGCACATGTGGAACAAAATGCTGCAGTAACAATTGTCGAGGATGTGCTGAAGCACGTGAAGAGAATGAAACCCGAAAACAGATGATCTAGATGCCGGGATTCGAACCCGTGAAATCCAGATCAAGGGTTCGAATTCTGTAATTTCATTTGAATTGCTTCATTCGTTTATTAATTTTTTTTTGTATATTTGTATTACCACTAAACTAAATCTATCAAGTGACTAATAGTGAGGCGGGGCAGAGCTTCATAAAATCCTGTGTTTAGAGTCGCAGCTCGTGATTAGCACGAACCTCTCTAGTAAAAAAAAAAAATAATCCTAGTGTGGACACTTTCTATCAACTTCTTGAGCTCCATTTACAGAGGGTTGCACTGGCAGTTTGAAAACCCTAGGTCATTTCATTATAATAATAATAATAATAATAATAATAATAATAATAATAATAATAATAATAATGGAACTATAAAAATTAAACATCAACAGGAAGGCATATAAGGGCAAGACTACACCTCACAGTCACGTCACAACAACTGACTCTGTGAAACACAACTGATACTCTACCCAAGCATTGATATTTTTTACTTGCCTAATGTACCATTAAATTCTTCTCAAATTGTATTAATTATAAATGAATCCAGTTTATATAAACCAAAAGCAATATTAACATTATTTTCAAAACTATTTTTAATGAAACATGATTCTATTATATATTCCTGTCGACTATGGACTTGCTTGATACAACTTTCTCAACCTTTTGAAAATCAATTGGATGGTTCAAAATCTCTCACATAAATAAACAGAGCATTAGAATCTTGTCCACTTCTAATGATATATTTATGCTGTTTTAATCTTAGTTCAAGACTTTTACCAGTTTGACCATAAACTTTATCACATATTTTACAAGGAATTTTGTAGACACACCCGTCAGTATTTTGGGGGAATTTTTAATCAAAAGTTTTATACTGTATCAAGATTTTTAAATACAACTTTGATATTAAAAGTCTTAAGAATGGAAGGCATATCAACCAAGTTTTCATGGTAAGGGAGAACCAGCATATTTTTAGTTGAATAAGGTTGATTGTCCCTCTTTGAACTGTAAAAAGTATTTCTGGTAATTTTATAGGATTTATCAATTAAGTTTCATTAGCTGTTTCATAAATTTCATTAGCTATTTCATATTTTTAGATTTCTTCATTTATGAATTCTGGACTACAAATACGCAAAGCTCTCAAAAACATTGATGAGAATACCGACAGTTCAACTCTATCTTGATGTGAAGAATAATAGTGTACATAAGAACAGTTATTTTTTGGTTTTCTGTAAATTTAAAATTTAAAATCATTGTTACCCTTAATAATTAAAACATCTAAGAAAGGCAATTAGTTATTTTCTTCGAACTCAACAGTAAAATTCATAGAATGAGCTAAACTATTTAATTTAACAAGGAAATGGTTTATATCTATATTTTTAGGCATAAGCCACAAAATATCATCAACATATCTATACCACTCAGCTCTATTAGGAAGGATTGTATTAAGCAATCATGTTTAAAAAAAAATCCATGTATAAATTACTAAGAACAGGTGAGAGAAGATTTCCCATTGCCATACCAAACTTCTAAGTGTAAAACTCGCCATTAAAGACAAATTTTGCATCAACAATACAAAGTTTAATAAGTTTAATGATAGTAGAAACTGGAATGGTAAATTGTAATTAACAATTTCTTCAGATAAGAAACTTAATAAATCATCAACTGGAACTTTTGTAAACAAGGAAGTAACATCAAAACTAGCCATACTGAAATCATTTAAGTCAGTCAAAGTGCATAATTTATCTACTAAATCTATGTTTTTCCAACAATTGGGCAAAAATTGTGTGTGCAATAATTTCGCAAAAATCATTCTGAACCTAACGAAAAAATATATTTCATTGTGTTTGTTTATTAAATTATTGTAAATTTATCTAAAATATATGTAGTTAGATTAGGCTAAATTAAATTACGCTTGTTATAATAATGTTAGGTAAGTTTTCTTAGGTTCTTTTGGAACAAAATGATTAATTTTTACATTGACAAAAATTAAAAAAAAATATGTCTTTTAACGTATAAGAGAAAATTTTAGAAAGAACTTAATTTTAAATGAGTTCTTGCTAATTGACCAATTTTACCTGTTTGGTATTTAGGTGGTAGCTCAGCATCACACACACACACACACACACAAACACACACACACACAAACACACACACACATAGTAGGAACAATTCAGTCTGAGGGCCATAAGGTGGTAATTGCTGTAATGTACAACCCGCCACAGAACTGCAGGAGGCCAAGAGAAGAATACGACGAGAGCAACAGAGCAATGGTAGACACACTAGCCGAGGTAGCCAGAAGAGCCCACATGGGGAGAGCAAAGTTACTAGTTATGGGTGATTTCAATCACAAAGAGATTGATTGGGAAAACCTGGAGCCCCATGGGGGTCCTGAATCATGGAGAGCCAAGATGATGGATGTGGTACTGGAAAACCTCATGCATCAACATGTTAGAGACACTACCAGAGAGAGAGGTGGGGATGATCCAGCAAGACTCGACCTAGTATTCACCTTGAGTAGTTCGGACATCGAGGATATCATGTATGAAAGGCCCCTTGGAGCTAGTGATCATTTGGTTCTGTGTTTTGATTATATAGTTGAGCTACAAGTGGAGAGGGGAGCAGGAATAGGAAAGGAGAAACGAAACTACAAAAGGGGGGACTACACAGGCATGAGGAACTTCCTACAAGACGTTCAGTGGGAGAGAGAATTGGCAGGAAAACCAGTAAAAGAAATGATGGAATATGTGACAACCAAATGCAAAGAGGCAGAGGAGAGGTTTGTCCCCAAGGGAAACAGAAGTAATGGGAAGACCAGAACGAGTCCTTGGTTCACCCAGAGGTGTAGGGAGGCAAAAGTAAGTGTAATAGAGAATGGAAAAAGTACAGAAGACAAAGGACCCAGGAAAATAAAGAGATTAGCCGAAGAGCCAGAAACGAATATGCACAGGTAAGAAGGGAGGCTCAGCGACAATATGAAAATGATATAGCATCAAAAGTCAAGTCTGACCCGAAGCTGCTGTATAGCCACATCAGGAGGAAAACAACAGTCAAGGACCAGGTAATCAGGCTGAGAAAGGAAGGTGGGGAGTTCACAATAAACGACCAAGAGGTATGTGAGGAGCTCAACATGAGATTTAAAGAAGTATTTACACAGGAGACAGGAAGGACTCCAGGAATTCAGAATAGGAGGTATACCAACAAGTGCTGGATGAAATACACACAACCGAGGAGGAGGTGAAGAAGCTGCTATGTGAACTCGATACCTCAAAAGCGGTGGGACCGGACAACATTTCTCCGTGGGTCCTTAGAGAGGAGCAGAGATGTTGTGTGTGCCACTAACACAAATCTTCAACACATCCATTGAAACTGGGCAACTACCTGAGGCGTGGAAGATGGCAAATGTAGTCCCAATTTTAAGAAAGGAGACAGACACGAGGCATTAAACTACAGACCTGTGTCACTGACGTGTATAGTATGCAAAGTCATGGAGAAGATCATCAGGAGGAGAATGGTGGAGCACCTAGAAAGACACAAGCTTATAAACGAAACCAGCATGGTTTCAGGGAAGGAAAATCCTGTGTCACAAACCTACTGCAGTTTTATGACAAGGTAACAGAAGTAAGACACGAGAGAGAGGGGTGGATAGACTGCATTTTTTGGACTGCAAGAAGGCGTTCGACACAGTTCCTCACAAGAGATTAATGCAAAAGCTAGAGGATCAGGCACACGTAACAGGAAAAGCACTGCAATGGATCAGAGAATATCTGACAGGGAGGCAACAACGAGTCATGGTACGTGACGAGATGTCAGAGTGGGCACCTGTGACGAGTGGAGTTCCACAAGGGTCAGTCCTAGGACCTGTACTGTTTTTGGTATATGTGAATGACATAACGGAAGGATAGACTCAGAAGTGTCCCTGTTTGCAGATGATGTGAAGTTAATGAGAAGAATCAAATCAGTCGAGGATCAGGCAGGAATACAAAGAGACCTGGACAGGCTGCAAGCCTGGTCCAGTAACTGGCTCCTTGAATTTAACCCTGCCAAATGTAAAGTCATGAATATCGGGGAAGGGCAAAGAAGACCGCAGACAGAGTATAGTCTAGGTGGCCAAAGACTGCAAACCTCACTCAAAGAAAAAGATCTTGGGGTGAGTATAATACCGAGCACATCTCCTGAGGCACACATCAATCAGATAACTGCTGCAGCATACGGGCGGCTGGCAAACCTAAGAATAGCGTTCCAATACCTCACCAAGGAATCATTCAAGACTCTGTATACCATATACGTCAGGCCCATACTGGAGTATGCAGCACCAGTTTGGAACCCACACCTGGTCAAGCACGTCAAGAAATTAGAGAAAGTGCAAAGGTTTGCAACAAGACTAGTCCCAGAGCTAAGGGGATTGTCCTACGAAGAAAGGTTAAGGGAAATCGGCCTGACGACACTAGAGGACAGGAGGGTTAGGGGAGACATGATAACGACATATAAAATACTGCGAGGAATAGATAAGGTGGACAGAGACAAGATGTTCCAGAGAGGGGACACAGAAACAAGGGGTCACAATTGGAAGTTGAAGACTCCTATGAGTCAAAGGGATGTTAGGAAGTATTTCTTCAGTCATAGAGTTGTCAGGAAGTGGAATAGCTTGGAAAGCGACATAGTGGAGGCAGGAACCATACATAGTTTTAAGACTAGGTTTGATAAAGCTCATGGAGCAGGGAGAGAGAGGACCTAGTAGCAATCAGTGAAGAGGCGGGGCCAGGAGCTATGACTCGACCCCTGCAACCACAAATAGGTGAGTACATACACACACACACAAACACACACAAACACACACATACACACACACACACAAACACACACACACACAGCTGTGAATCGACCCCTGCAACCAGAAGGGAGGGGGCAGCCAGGGGCAGTGGTGAGAGGTAGAACACGTGGAGGGCCAGGGGCAGCAGCGAGGCTGGAACACGTGGAGGGCCAGGGGCAGTGGTGAGGGCTGGAACACGTGGAGGGCCAGGGGCAGTGGTGAGGGCTGGAACACGTGGAGGGCCAGAGGCAGCAGTGAGGATGGAACCCGTGGAAGGCCAGGGGCAGCAGTGAGGGGTGGAACACGTGGAAGGCCAGGGGCACTGGTGAGGGGTGGAACACGTGGGGGGCCAGGGGCACTGGTGAGGGGTGGAACACCGGGCGGCAAGAGGCGGCGGAAGTGACTTTACTGTGGTTAGGCACTGAACAACTGGGCAACCATGGGCATCAGGGGGCAGTGGTAGGCGGTTTGGAAGGAGTTGAATAGGGGCGGCGTGGGTGGTGAGGGAGACGGTGTAACAAGAGAGCGGTGAAGAGCGGTGTGGTGGCGGGCAGTAACAACAGGGCGGCTTGGGCGGTGCCTACACTCCCATGCAAATAGCACACGTCTCTCATTTTTCCTTTTACATATTTTTATATATGTATATACCGCCTCTTAATTAATGGCTGCCGCAGACCCCAGCATTAATTAAGACTGAGCTTACTGTAAACCCGAGTTCTTGTTCTGGGCTTCTCTAGCCAGCAATTCATGAAGGTACAACAACGTACAGTGGGTGCATTAAGTCAGGATGTGCTGGACGGAACTAGCTTAAACGTAGAAGGCCAAATATGAAAATATATTGAAATATGAAACTCCACATAATGCATGGGATTGACAAGAAAAACTTTTCTTCTAAAATACATTTATTTTATTAAATCAACGTTTCGGTGAACAATCGCCACCATCATCATGTTCTGTAAAGGAATTACACCTCTCTGCTAGTGACAAAAGAAGCGAGTAAATACTGTACTATTAAAGTTGGATAAAGATTGAGTCTATAATCGATTACCAGAAGAGTGTGATACCTCAAGTAAACTACATACTGGACCATGCAGGTAAACAAAATAAGAAAACCTACACAGAGGAGACACAATTATTTCAATATAAACAATCCAACTATTAATGCCCTGTCAATGAGTTCTGGCTTAAACCTCTAATACACTAAAATTCTCAAATCAATCAATTCTGTGACTTTGCTTTAATTTTGAAGTCGTTGGCACTTAACAGGTGATCTTTGGTATCAGAATGTAATCTTATAGTTGAAAAGGAAGGCTCAGCTAGTTTAGTGAAGGGGATGTCATAGTTGTGTGCGTTCTTGTGATAATCAAGTATACCAAAAGATCTTTTGGCTCATTTTCCCGACATACTGTCTGTATAATAATAATTCATGGTGATATTGCATAATATGCGTCATATTATTATATACATATAATTCCCATTACCGCAATACACCACATAGTTCTATATCTGCATCAGTTTTCCTCATAATTCCTTACAAATTTATGGTGGCAGATATAATTTTATGTATTTTCATGCCACTATTTCTCACATAAACTTTATAGTCACCATTATGCTCACAGTTTTCTACATATATAATTTCCTATCAATACTTGATCATTCCCGATATATAATACATATGTCGTGCCGAATAGGCAAAATCTGTGATATTGGCTTAAATATCAACGCTCTTTTTGCCGAATAAGGCAAGCGAAATTTTGTGTTTACAATAATTTCGCAAAAATCATTGTGAACCTAACGAAAAAAATATAATTCATTGTGTTTGTTTATTATTAAATTATTGTAAACTTATCTAAAATATATTTAGTTTAATAATTCTAAATTAAATTGTTCTTGTTATAATAAGGTTAGGTAAATTTTCTAAGGTTCTTTTGGTACAAAATTATTAATTTTACATTAACATAAATGAAAAAATATACATTTAAAAGTATATGAAAAATTTTAGAAAGGACTTAATTTTAAATGAGTTCTAGCTAAATGACCAGTTTTACCTATTCAGCACTATATATATATATATATATATATATATATATATATATATATATATATATATATATATATATATATATATAGGATTAGAACAGCACAACCACCCAGGAGGTACTACCGTCCTGCCAGGTGACTGTGAAACAGAAACCTGAAACTGTTTTACATGATGGTAGGATTGCTGGTGTCTTTTTCTGTCTCATAAACACGCTGGATAACAGGTATATCTAGCTACTTCTACTTACACTTTAGGTCACACTACACTGGCATACATGCATATATATACATACACACATCTAGGTTTTTCTTCTTTTTCTTAATAGCTCTTGTTCCTTTTATTTTCTCTATTGTCCATGGGGAAGTGGAAAGAATCTTTCCTCCGTAAGCCATGCGTGTCGTATGAGGCGACTAAGATGCCGGGAGCAATGGGCTAGTAACCCCTTCTCCTGTACAAATCTACTAAAAACGAGAAGAAGAAAAACTTTATAAAATTGGGTTGTCTGAATGTGCGTGGATGTAGTGCGGATGATAAGAAAGAGATGATTGCCGATGTTATGAATGAAAAGAAGTTGGATGTCCTGGCCCTAAGGGAAAAAAAGCTGAAGGGGTAGGCGAGTTTCAGTGGGGAGAAATAAATGGGATTAAGTCAGGAGTATCTGAGAGAGTTAGAGCTAAGGAAGGGGTAGCAATAATGTTGAAGGATCAGTTATGGAAGGAAAAGAGGAATATAAATGTGTAAATTCAAGGATTATGTGGATTAAAATAAGGGTCGGATGCGAAAAGTGGGTCATAATAAGCGTGTATGCCCTGGAGAAGAGAGGAGTGTAGAGGAGAGAGAGATTTTGGGAGATGTTAAGCGAATGTATAGGAACTTTTTGAACCAAATGAGAGAGTAATTGTGGTAGGGGACCTAAATGCTAAAGTGGGAAAACATGCAGAGAGGGTGTAGTAGGAAGTTTGGGGTGCCAGGTGTAAATGATAAGGGAGCCCTTTGATTGAACTTTGTATAGAAAGGTTTAGTTATAGGTAATACATATTTTAAGAAAAAAAGGATAAATAAGTATACAAGATATGATGTAGGGCGTAATGACAGTAGTTTGTTGGACTATGTATTGATAGATAAAAGACTGTTGAGTAGACTTCAGGATGTACATGTTTATAGAGGGGCTACAGATATATCAGATCACTTTTATTATAGCTACAGTGGGAGTAAAAGATAGATGGGATACAAGGAAAATAGAATCAGTAAGTAAAAAAGAGGTGAAGGTTTATAAACTAAAGGGAGGCAGTTAGGGTAAGATATAAACAACTTTGGAGGATAGATGGGCTAGTGAGAGTGTAGGCAATGGGGTCGAAAATGTATGGGGTAGATTTAAAAATGTAGTGTTAGAGTGTTCAGCAGAAGTTTGTGGTTACAGGCGAGTGGGTGCGGGGGGGAAGAGGAGGGGTGGTGGAATGATGATGTAAAGAGAGTAGTGGGAGAAAAGTTAGCATATGAGAGGTTTTACAAAGTAGAAGTGATGAGGGGAAGAGTATATGGAAAAAGAGGGTTAAAAGAGTGGTGAAGCAATGTAAAAAGAGCAGATGAGAGAGTGGGTGAGATTTATCAGCAAATTTTGTTGAAAATAAGAAAAAGTTTTGGAATGAGATTAATAAGTTGAGGAAGCCTAGAGAACAAATGGATTTGACAGTTAAAAATAGGAGGGGGAGGTTATTAAATGGGAGTTAGAGGTATCGGGAAGATGGAGAGAATATTTTGAGGATTTGTTAAATGTTGATGAAAAACAGGAAGCTGTGATTTCGTGTGTAGGGAAGGAGGAATAACATCTTGTAGGAGTGTGGAAGAGCCAGTTGTGGGTGTAGGGAAGTTCGTGAGGCAGTGGGTAGAATGAAAGGGGGTAAGGCAGCTGGGATTGATGGGATAAAGATAGAAATGTTAAAAGCAGGTGGGGATATAATTTTGGGTGGTTGGTGCTATTATTTAATAAATGTTGGAAGAGGGTAAGGTACCTAGGGATTGGCAGAGAGCGTGTATTGTTCCTTTGTTAAAGGCAAAGGGGACAAAAAAGAGTGCAAAAATTTGGGGGGGAATAAGTCTGTTGAGTGTACCGGTAAAGTGTATGGAGAGTTATTATTGAAAGAATTAAGAGTAAAACAGAAAGCAGGATACAGATGAACAAGGGGCTTTAGGAAAGGTAGGGGGTGTAGCCAAGTGTTTACAGTGAAACATATAGGTGAACAGTATTTGGATAAGGGAAAGATGTTTTTGTGGCATTTATGGATTTGGAAAAGGCGTATGATAGGGTAGATAGGGGGCAATGTGGCAGATGTTGCAGGTGTATGGAATAGGAGGAAGGTTACTGAAAGCAGTGAAGAGTTTTTATGAGGATAGTGAGGCTCAGGTTGAGTGTGTAGGAGGGAAGGGGACTATTTCCCAGTAAAAGTGGGCCTTGACAAGGATGTGTGATGTCACCGTGGTTGTTCAATATATTTATAGATGGGGTTGTAAGAGAAGTGAATGCGAGGGTCTTGGCAAGAGGTGTTGGGCAAAGATAAAAAGCAAATACAAAGTGGGAGTTGTCACAGTTGCTTTTGCTGATGAAAATTTGTTGGGGAGATTCTGAAAGAAGCTGCAAAAGGTTGGTGGATGAATTTGGTAGGTGTGTAAAAGAAGAAAATTGAAAGTGAATATAGGAAAGAGTAAGGTGATGAGAATAACAAAAAGAATAGGTGACGAAAGATTGGATATCAGATTGGGGGGGAGAGTATGGAGGTGGTGAATGTATTCAGATATTTGAGAGTGGACATGTCGGCGGATGGGTCTATGAAGGATGAGGTGAATCATAGAATTGATGAGGGGAAAAGGGTGAGTGGAGCACTTCGGAGTCTGTGGGCAAAGAACCTGTCCATGGAAGTAAAAGGGGAATGTTTAGGTATAGTTATACCAACGCTCTTATATGGGTGTGAACATGGGTGATGAATGTTGCAACGGGAGAAGGCTGGAGGCAGTGGAGATGTCATGTCTGAGGTCAATGTGTGGTGTGAATATAATGCGAGAATTCGGAGTTTGGAAATTAGGAGGAGGTGCAGGTTCCAAAACGTTGTCCAGAGAGCTGAGGGGGGTTGTTGAGGTGGTTTGGACATGTAGAAGAATGGAACGAGACAGAGTGACTTCGGGGTGTTAAATCTGTAGTGGAGGAAGGCGGGGGTAGGGGTCGGCCTAGGAAAGGTTGGAGGGAGGGGGTAAAGGAAGTTTTGTGCGAGGGGCTTGGATTTCCAGCAAGCATGTGTGGCGTATTTGATAGGGTGAATGGAGGCATATGGTTTTAATACTTGACGTGCTGTTGGAGTGTGAGCAAAGTAACATTTATGAAGGGATTCAGGAAACCGGCAGGCCGGACTTGAGTTCTGGAGATGGGAAGAAGTGCCGGCACTCTGAAGGAGGGGGGTAAATGTTGCAGTTTTATAACTGTAGTGTAAAACACCCTCTGGCAAGACGTGATGGAGTGAATGATGATGAAAGTTTTTCTTTTTCGGGCCACCCCTGCCTTGGTGGAATCGGCCGATGTGTTAATAAAAAAAAAAATATATATATATATATATATATATATATTATTACCACATTTTTCAAAGAGTAGTATATAAATGTCTGTCGTACGAGATTCAAAACAGAATCCATACACCGCAAGATGCGTATCTCTGTATATATACAGCATTTTCCCCAAAATATTCATGATGGTCTTTACAGGTATTCACAGCCTTAATCACCAAGGTGCGGTGAATCGTCTTATACCTAGCAAACTAACAGGTTCATTTTCCATATGTGGGACTACTAGACATGGTCGCTCCTACTGGAAGAAAGCAACAACCCCGTTGAATCTTAATGGAGTGCTGGTTGCTGGCAACAGCGAAAACGTTCATTTTGTCGAACAATTGTTACGAGGCAGAATACAATTTTCAGAGCCAGCTTGTACTGGGATTAAAGAAGAATCTCAAGAGACAGGCTTTTTCCCGGGAACTCAAGGAAACATTCACTTTGCTGAACAAGCTAATATTGATGGACTGAAGAAAAACAATGTTCACAACAAGCTTTTGTTGGTACTGAAGAAATGGAGTTTTGAGCACCAGC
Source organism: Cherax destructor (assembly GCA_009830355.1). Lineage (NCBI taxonomy): Eukaryota > Metazoa > Arthropoda > Malacostraca > Decapoda > Parastacidae > Cherax > Cherax destructor. The sequence goes on from WNWK01004733.1 coordinate 25,092, forward strand.
TTTTAAAGAGACTAAGTATATCCAATCGCAATAAAATCTTCTTCAGCAGTGTTGTCTCTTTTCCCCTAAGCTTCGTAACTAAACAGTCTAATTCCTAATACATAACAATAACTCAACATTCCACTGTTATTGTCGAGAATATAGAAAGAGTGAAGTTTCTCATTTTTATCTGTATACGTAACTCTTGATACTAGCGAAAGGCACCTGGTGCAAGGAGTTGCAGCTTCCGAATCCCTTAAAAGAATCAAATTACTTCCAATTAAGCAAGAAATGTATAACCAGTTTGAGTTTAGCGTTTCTTCTTGAATGTAGTAGCAGTAGCAGTAATAATAATAGTAGTAGTAAAAATAATAGTAGTAGCAATAATAATATTATTATTATTATTGTTATTACAACTACTACTACTACTACTACTACTATTAATAATAATAATAATAATAATAATAATAATAATAATAATAATAATAATAATAATAATAATAATAGCAATAATAATTGCAGTAATTTTAGTACACATTTTAAAATGATGAAGAGGATAAAGATGACAATAAAATGAATAAAAACATATTTAATAACTGTAATATTAGCGATAATGATAATAACAAGATCAACAATATTAACAATAAGAATATTAAAATTTAAATGAACAAATAAAAAAAAAAAATTACGAGCAATAATTGCATTTAACAGTCGAACAATTTTACAACAAAACAATTATTATAATGTATAATAAAAACAGTAAGAGCACTTTCAAATACATATACTGAAAAGTGTATCTTCTTCTGGTGTGTCTGCAGTAAGAGCAGAAGTGTATATACAAAGTGCATGTGCACCACGCAGCAGCAGCAGCAGCAGCAGCAGAGTGCATGCATTTGGAGTGCACATTTTTAAAAGCATTCACTTAGAATTTAATTAAGTTTCTATACAGAATTATGAATTAAAGTATCCTTGACTAGGGGTGTATAATTTACGTGAAGAGTTAAGGACTTTTATATTTTCAATTGGTTTTAAACCTAATTAACCAGCCAAGAAAAACCGCAACAGTAAGGGATATATATAGTATATATATATATATATATATATATATATATATATATATATATATATATATATATATATATATTTATATATATATATATATATATATATATATATATATATATATATATATATATATATATATATATATATATATATTAGTGTAACTCGAACTAGTGGTATTGATCAGTAACAGCACTGCACTAGCCAAGGACTCGAACCTATTTTGTACTGGCCCGCCTATGGTCAGCGAGAACCACATGACGCGGTGGGTTAAAGCGTCTTATGTATATGTATATATATATATATATATATATATATATATATATATATATATATATATATATATATATATATATATATATATATATATAACATACATCATGCAACAGCATTATTACATAGGATTACCCCAGCTGTTTCAGCAGAACTGATCACTAGCTGCAGGAGCATTCCCAAATACCATCGGGGTCATCATTAATATATTCATGTGATCGCGCTGAACCCGCATGGATTATATAACAGTTTCAGGAGAATGGGAGTTAAGGATTTAAGGATTAGAAGAAGAGCTTGAATTTCTTAGATGAAGAGACAATCAGCAGCATCAATGTATCCCATTACCCCCATGAAGGAGTAACTGATTAGGCTCTCCTTCCCTGAGGAACACCTCTGAATTACTATTGCCAATTACTCAGTGGCTAATTGGATATAATTGCTGTAAAGCTCCCTCGTATTTATATCTCACCGGTAGGCAAATTAACAAATAATAGAGCGTTTTGTTATTCAGGTTCAAATTTATGTATCTTCGCTCTGCATATATATGTGCGCGTGTGTGTGTGTGTGTGTGTGTGTTGTGTGTGTGTGTTGTGTGTGTGTGTGTTGTGTGTGTGTGTGTGTTTTTGTTGTGTGTGTGTGTGTGTGTGTGTGTGTGTGTGTTTTGTGTGTGTGTAGTGTGAGCGTGTGTTGTGTGTGTAGTGTGTGTGTGTGTTGTGTGAGTGTGTGTTGTGTGAGTGTGTGTTGTGTGTGTGTGTGTTGTGTGAGTGTGTGTGTGTTGTGTGATTGTGTGTGTGATTGTGTGTGTGTGTGGTGTGTGTGGGTATTTGTTGTGTGTGTGTGTGTTGTGTGTGTGTGTGTGAGTGTGTGTTGTGTGTATGTTGTATGTGTGTGTGTGTGTTGTGTGTGTGTGTATGTGTGTGTGTGTGTGTGTGTGTGTGTGTGTATGTGTGTGTGTGTGTATTTATTTGTTTGTTTGTTCTGAACCTATCGGAAGCAACATTCTCATATTATTGCATGAGAACCAACTCCTGGAATGTTGTGTATAACATTTACTAGACGGCACCTCAACATACCAATAGGTGCACTAACCTTTCCATAGTTACAATACAACAGTGTTGAATTTTTTTTAGCCGATACGATTCAGGCAACCATTTAAAGGTATCTCTTCGAGATATTGAATTAAAAATCGCATCAAGTGATGTGGATTCTGTAGAGAAGGGACTAGAGCGTTATATGTGGGTAGTGTCTAGGAAATCATCTGATTCAGAGCTCAGGAAGATTAAGGATGGTGCGGAGACATTAGTTTGACTGTGGGTTCCAAGCAAACACGGCCACAGAATGGACAGTGGGAAAATAAAGGTGAAAAGACTTATGGCTAGTAGGACTGTAGGCCCACATTGACTATGAGAGGTAATTAGATATAAATTATAAAGAAAATGAAATAAGATTACTTGAATTCCATGCTAAAATGACAACAGATCACCATTACTTATTCTCAGTGCACACCACTGACTCTTCACCTTCACCCACATCCAAGCTCTTGCCTTCATCCCAACCCTTATCACCTCAACCCCTCACCCCCCATACCCCACATCCCCAATACACTGAACACTCCTTCCCAGTTAACATCCATACACCCTTCCGACTCTCCTCTCCCTACAAACGAAATCCCGTTGCCCCCCCTCATCTGTCACTCCTTTTATGCTTCCCCCGTACCTCCTTCCTAAACCATTCTCTTTCCTCAGCATCTCTGCAATGTCCAGTCTCACACTGCAACTCAGAACTGACTATTGCCATTCCCCTTTCCCCCCCTGTGCATTTTCTTCCCCGCTCCCACAAGGCCAAAAATCTTTAGTCCCATAAAATCAATGGAAAGACAAAAAGTAGCTGATTTTAATGCACAAAATATTGATTACCTATCCATAGACCAACAACTCAATGACAGAGTAGAGTTGAAGTACAGAATCTAATTGTGATCACGTAGACCAGCAATCAGTTATTATAGCAAGGCTGGCTCTAATGCATCAGAAAGCACGACCACTTTTTTTAATATAAAGTTTTTCCATGTGATAACATGAGAATGCCTCTTCTGATCGGCTTCAAACTATCAACATTGGTGTTTTATTGTTTTTCTGTCAATTTAATACATGAAAAAGGGGAAACATTTTATGAACGATAACCTGAGAATGTCTCTTCAAATGACTTTAAATTTTCAGAGTTTGTTGTTTGTGACAAATTGACATCTTCACCATAAAAACTGTTTTCTCTGAGATAAAAGAGAATGCCTTTTATGAGCGGCTTCAAATTTTTAATACTGGTGCATTGACCTCAAGGGAAGGATCACAGTGTTTGTAGGTAGTCCCAATTTAATTTCAGTAAACAAAAGGAAATATTGGTTTTTGTGCGATAACCGAAAATTCCTCTCACCGGTTTCAGACTTAGAAGCTGGTTATGGGTTTTATAGGTGAAATTTCTCAATTTTTTGGAGAAAAAAATATTTGATAGTGGATTCAGTGCAATGAATTTTCTATGACTACTGATCAGCTTTATACTTTCAGTGCTGATTTATGTTATTTAGAGGAAGGTTTAGATTATCACAAGTTTTGGGCCCCTCTAAAAGATGCTGAGATACAGATGCGGGGCCCTTTTTGAAAATTAATCTACAGGTGCTAGACTGTATGAGTGTGCTGGACTAAAACTGCAGGGTCTTTTAATGGTGTTGATCTCCAGCTCCTGGGCCTCTTTAATGGGTTGAGCTTTAGTTCCCGAGTCTCTCAAGGGAGTTTCATTGCAAGTCCTCCGATTCTTGAGGGTTCTGAGGTTCAACGATGCCTCTTGCGTGGGTTGAGGTTCTGCGTGCTGTGGTTATGAGATGCGAGCAACACCTTTCTCGGAACACCCAGTGACCGAGATTCATCTAGTTTTATTAAGAGGTGAACTGGTAAGCCAGTGGAAGGCTTCGCTCATATGACCAAAAGTTCTAGTTAGCGGGACGTCCTATTAAGAGTGGGAGCCGTGTCAGAAAACGCTTATCTTGTGTTCTGACGAAGTAAATACCCCTACTGCAAAACAGACACAAACGTCTTTTTTTCCCAAACTTGGAATAACTGACGTCCATTTCTACCCGGTGCAACACTCAGGGCTACTCATTTTTCGACTTAAATTTTCTTCTTTAGTCACTCATTTCCCTTCACTTCTTTAATTTTACTCTGAACCTGACTTCTTTACATTCACCGTTATCATTGATTTCCTCTACACAATCCTCTTTCTCATTAAATATGGCAAAAATCTTGGAGCTTGTTGAGGGTAGTAGTAGTTTGTGGTAACTGGAAAGTCAGCAGTGTGTATATTCATGTGCATCTGATGAATAGGGTGTTGCTCTTCCCGAGAATTTAGCAAACCGAGTTGAATGAATCTTAAATAAGCGTTAAACACTGGTGGGATTACCAGAGGCAGACTTCATCCTCTCTGCTAACTTCATGATAGTAGATGTTTGGCCTCCACGCGTGGGAGAGATGTTTCCATGCTGCTGAATACCTTACACCGAAATGATACAACAATCTTCATTCTCTGTATATATATATATATATATATATATATATATATATATATATATATATATATATATATATATATATATAAAGAGAGAGAGAGAGAGAGAGAGAGAGGGAGGGGGAGAGAGAGAGAAAACGGCCCGGGGAAAAAAAAAATTTCATTATCATATACTCAATCCGTCTTGCCAGAGTCGCGTTTTTCACACAGTTATGAAACTGCAACATTAAACCAATCCTTCAGAGTGCCGACACACTTCCCATCCAGGACTCAAGTCCGGCCTGCCGGTTTTTTGAATCCCTTCACAAATGTCTCCCCTTTCTCCCTCCCAAAAGCACGTCAAGTCCAAAAAAATTTGTCTCCATTCGCCCTTTTCTAACAGCTCACGCATGCTTGCTGGCCCGCCCCTCGCACAAAACCCCTTTTTTCCACCTCCCCCAACCTTTCCTAGGCCGCCCCCCAAACTGCCTTCCTTCCACTACAGATTTATCCTCGAAGTCATTTTTTTTGTTCCTCCCCCTCTACATGTCCGGTCCCCCTCAACAACCCCTCCTCAGCCCTCTGAATAATATTTTTGGGAATCCCCCCCCTAATTTCCCAAAAACGAATTCTCTGCATTATATTCACACTACACATTGCTCCAGACACGACATCTCCCTGCCCCAGCCTTCTCCTTGTTGCAATATTCAACACCCATGCTTCACACCTATCAAGGTGTTAGTATAATATTTCATACATTCCCCCCTTTGCTTCCATGGAAAAAATTCTTTTTCTCCACGGGGTACCCCAACCCCCCACTCCCCTTTTTTTTCCTTATCAATTATATAGAACTCACCCTTTTCCCATCCGCTGACAAGTCGACTCCCAAATATCTAAAAAAATTCATTTCTTCCATACTCCCCCAATGTGGACCCAGTTTTCCTTTTCTAAACTTTGATACTCTCATCACCTTACTCTCATCTATGTTCACTTTAAATTTTTCTAACTTTACACACCCTCCCAAATTGTCCACTAACCTTGCAACTTTTCTTTAGAACCCCCCAAAAACACAGTATCATCAGCAAAAAGTAACCTCGTCAACTCCCTTTTTGTATTTGTTTCCCCCATAATTTAATCCACCCCCCCCCCCAACACCCTAGCATAATGTACATATACAAACTGTTCATTTTTTACATATCCATGCAAATATCTTTCTTAGAATGTGATTATCAAAAGTGTTCTTTGTGTGTATGGGGCAGCGTGTAGTCTGCAGATGGAGTATCGAGCCTCCACTCTATTACCCTGAAGGGCCCCAAAAGGGTTTTAGCATTTGCATGTATAATGAAATAATCGTTTTACTTCTAAGAATGTGAACTCTACCCACTATTACAATTTGAGCCTCTGATGAAATGAATATTTTTTTTATTTACTGTGTCGTGTTAGGATGACCGTTCATTTCTGAATTCATGCTGATCTTACGACTACACGAGTACAGTAGTTGAGTACCGCTAGGTGAGTACAAGTATTTAAACGGGGAAGGTTTTCCAGATTAGTGCATGGATAATCGAGGCTTCCTTTCCTTACACAGAATGGTCTACTGGGGGTTAACTTTCTATAAATATACGTAAAGTGCTAGGCCTCTGTGATAATTCCTTTTGCAAAATTTTACGTGTTGTAATTTTTGGTACCCCCCCGGATCAAGGTTTCCTTCCTGTCAGCTCACTTGCATATTGATATAACTTTTACTATCTTCCAGTAGACTGGCCTTTTTAAACCTTAAAATTGAAAAAATAAAATGTTGGGTTTTTTTTGTGTGTGTGTGTGTGTGTGTGTGTGTGTGTGTGTGTGTGTGTGTGTGTGTGTGTGTGTGTGTGTACAAGAGAATCATTTTCTAGGCTAAAGTCGACACTGTTTACTTCTAATTAAGAAAAACAAGATATTTACGTTGTGATTGGGGGTTCGTGAACCTTGGTACAGCTGATAGAGATTTGGGAAAAAATCAGCGGTAAACAGTAAATATTCGAAGAGTTACGGTGGGTAGCTGGGGGAAAAAAATGCTGCTCTTTTAATCATTCGTATTTGTTAACTTTCTTATACTAAATTAGTCGGTTTATTCATTCTTAGTGGTCTTAACCTGTAAGACTTTTTCATACACAAACAAAAACATAAATCGACTTGATATTTTGACCCGAGCTCTTGACTGCTTCCCTTTCTGTTGCTGCTGCTGATGTTACTGTTGCTGATGCTGCCGTTACTGTTGCTGCTGCTTCTGCTTCCGCTATTGCTGTTGTTGCTCCTAATGCTATTATTGCTGATGTCACTTGTGCTGTTGGTACCTCTGCTAGAGCTGTGATTGATGTTGCTGCTGCTGTGACTGCTACTGTGACTGCTGTAGTTGCAGTGGGTGACCCTTTTGTCTGTACCCTGCAATTACTGGTTCTGCTTTTGTGTGGTTGATTTTGTGCTGTAGCTGTTGTTGTCTTTTGGGGTTGGCCCAGCTGAGACGTCTAAAGGCTTGATAAACACATAATCAAACCCCCCGGGACAGAAAAGAGAAAAAGAAGTCTCAGATTCCTGCGCATGAATTATTCTTTAGGTAAGTTGACGAGGGGGCGCACATGTTCACAAGTAGATGTACTGCATAGCGGGTTGGGAAACATGTCCTTAGGGATGCTGGAGATAAATTAAAGCTTGCAACAGGTTGAATCTGGGTGACGGCCCTTTGGTGAGCTGGAGGTCTTTGAGGGGTTTTTGGGGAAAGGATCTAGGTGACGTTTCTAGTTGTGCGGCAGGTCACTGAGGGTTTTGCAACAAGTTAAATCTGGGTGACTTTTAAAGGTGTGCTTGAGGTCACTGTACACCTTGCAACAGGTTAAATGTAAATAATGCTTGTACACTTAAAGAGGGTGTCTTGATGTTAGTGTTCATGTGTTTTTAGAAAGACACTGAGCAAACACTGGGACGTATTTTTTGGGGGAAAGTTCTGGTCCTGGGACCTTGACAACTTCGGTCCCAGGACCGAAACGTTTTTCTAGTGTATGCTCATGTGTCTTTCTAAATCAATTTGTCGAGATTTATTATCAAGGTTTAAATCATATGTATAATTTTTTTATGCAAAGAAAACGACGTATATTGACATATAGTCAATAATGAAGCAGGTATATTTATGTAATAATGACGTAGGAATATACAGGAAAATTAATTCAGTGCATGTCAGAGGCTTTTTACCTACAGTCAATATTAGAAAGAAAAATCAGAAGACATTTCTGTGGTTTAAAAATATATACGTGAGCAAACTTTTGGTTTTTTGGGCCTTCATCACTTCTAACAAAAAAAAGGGGTTGAAAATAGTATATATAGAGCTAAAGTGAGGTGGGGAGTAACATGTAGTAAGCTGAAAACTATGCAATGTTGTTTTTTAAATGTTGAACCCCCCGGGGACAAACATTTTCTAATGTTTGCTTAAGTGGTTTTTTAAGCCAATTTACCTGTATCAATTCCCAAAGGTATATATTAGATATTTCTGTGAGCTTATATGGTAGCAAAGCGGGAATTTATGTCAGTCGCAGAAGGCAGTGCTCTAGGACTCGGGTTTGACAGCCAGTGCTGACATACCTCAACTTGTCAGGCAGTACTGACGTGGCTCAGCCTGACACCCGAGGTTGCGGGGCATGTAACAGGAAGTCATCCCCAAAACAGGATCGTCAATGGGGCTGAAAAAGGATACACTCGCTTCGCACCATTGATAAGAAGTTAGTTTCTAAATTTTCAAGAGTTTAGAGAAAGTGAGGACAAAGTTGCAGTGCACTGCTAAAATTTAGAGAAAGATGTTGAAAACCCCCCCCTTTTGAAAGCTAAGAGGAAGATGTGCCAGGATTTTAAATCTTTCACAAAAGATGATGTTTCGGGGCTCGTTGAAATTACGAAAGGAAAGAAACGAAATTTTAGAATGTTAAGAGAGAAAAAAAAAAAAGAGTTGCAAAATTCAAGAAATGCTTTGAGAGTGAGTGCGAGATATTAAAAAATATTTTATTTTTACATCTTTGAATTTAGAGGCTCTTATTCTACCTTAGCCCATTTCAAATTCCACCCCTGTCTAGGTACATTTTAAAACCCTTTCCCCCAAAATCCCATCAAGAATATCACCCACAGCAGTCGCCATTACCTAAGCAGTTTCTTGCTGTCGAACAGGGGAAACAGTTAGTAAGAGAAACTGAAAGGGTAAAAGGAAATTGTTAAAAATGTTTTCAAAATCTAAAGATCTTGAAAAGTTTTCAATACGCTTAAAACTTTAAAAAAGCTTCAAGACAGCTAAAAAACTTTCACTACGCTTAAAAAAAAGTTTAAAAAAAGTTTAAAATAATCCATTAGGGGTTTTAAAAAAGACATCAAGATCTTAGAATAGGTTTTATGAGGCTTTAAAAAAAATTTCCCGACGGTTAAATAAAAAACATTTCAAAACTCTTATAAAAGGTTTCCCTGTCGCTTGAAAATATATCTTTGGGGAAAAAAGGGGTTTAAAAGACAGCAGGAAGCTGTAAGGGTTTTGAAACAAAATCTTCCTAAAAGAGAACCAGTCGGGATTTTCATACAAGACATCTTTGTTTTTTATTTCATGTAAAAATGGTTAATCTAAAAAAAATTCGGGTAAGAATTCTAAGGAAAAGAGGACAAACACGATGAGGCTCTTTTTAAAATTTACTGAAGAGGGATCAGGGGGTAATGGGTTGGGTACCGGGGGAGGGTTGATACCTGTGACCACGCCTCGCAAAAAGTTAATTTAAATTTTATTTCTTTACTGCAGTATTGGGAACAATAAGATAATCAATAAAAAAAAATCAAATAAAAAAAATAATAACAAAAAAATAATTATTATTATTTTCTATTATTCTATTTTAAATTAATAAGTATTATCAATAAACTTTCTAAACTATTAAGTATTATAATAATAAGTGATATTAAATTTTAAAAATAAATGATGCCAATTAACAAAATTTCATCGCTATCGAGAGCACAGCAGGAAAAAAGGGGCACAGAGAGCCGTTAACAACAGTCCTCAAGAGTGGGAAACCTTTAAAGGGAAAAGCGGGGCCGCCTTGATGCTTTCAAGAGGCTCTTGATCCAAAGAATTATAGCTACTTCCTCCCTTCTCCATATTATAAATGGTATACAAACGACAAGTTCAAGTGTGAGACACATGAGTAACACTTGGGGAAAAATTTTTTTTAAGGGAAACGATTTAATAAAAGCCTGCGCTACAGGCTTTATTAGATACGGAGATAAATTCCACTCCTGACTACCTCCCATAACCTAGGTGCTGCTTAACCCCTACGGGTATAGAAATCAATTTTCAGGGCTATCCTAGAGGGATGAAAGCTTGCAACAGAGATAACGGCACCTACCACCTATCCATGGAATGTGTCGGCTTTATTCGTCACGTACGGGGGGTTCTACCCCCCCTTCATACATTCTGCTTTTTAAAGGGCAATGTTGGCAAACGCTTGACTAATGATAATGTATTTGACGATGGCACTTGCAGCAAGTGAGATCTAGGTCACTTACCACGGAGGTCAGGTCACGGGGAAAGAGGCAGAAGGGAGGTAGGTATGATGAGAATATTGCCACAAAAGCAGAGGAGGAACAGCAACAGAAGAACAAAATACTAACATCACCAACAGCAGCACCAGAAGCAACAGAAACCCAAAAGTAGCAGCAACAATAAATGTAGCAGCAGTAGAAGCCTTTTTTCACCACAGCAGCAGTATCAGTAGCAGAAGCGTTAACATCAACAGTAGCAGCAGCAGCAACTACGGGCAGCAAAAAAATACAGTAGTAGCAGCAACAGAAAAAAAAAAGCAACACCAACTACAGGACAACAGTAGCAACAACAGATACAGCAGCAACAGTAGTAGGAGCAGGAGCCTTAATATCGAAAAAAAAAATTTAAAACACCAGTAGCAGCAGCAGAAACAGGAACAGTAACAGCAGCGGGTTCATAGCAGCAGCAGCAGCAGCAAAAAAAATCAGTCGCAGCAGCAATAGTAGCAGTCGCAGAAGCATTGACACAAACAGAAGAAAGAGGAGCAGCAGCAACATTAACCCAACAGCAGCAGCAGCAGCAGCCGCCCCAGGTGAACCGACTGAAACCAAAAAAAAAATCCAAGTGCCATTAAAAACTGGTCACCTCCACCTGACGCTACTGGGGTTAGCCAGGAACAACTGCTGTTACAGACTACCTTCACTGCCTTTGTAACTACCAAGACAATCTTGCATGACAGTCTAGCATAACAGTCTAACTTCACTGCCTAAGTAACTATAATCACAGTCTAGCTTCACTGCCCAGTTACTGCCATCACAGTCTAGCCACCCCCCCCTAAGCCCTGTCATCACGGGCTAGCTTCCCCCCGCCTCAATAACTGTAAAATTTACAGCCTAGCTTCACTGCCTCTAACTGTCATCACAGTCTAGCTTCACTGACTCAGTAACTGCCATCACAGCCTAGCCACTGCCTCAGTAACTGTCATCACAGTCTAGCTTCACTGCCTCAGTAACTGTCATCACAGTCTAGCTTCACTGCCCAGTAACGGGCCCCTCACAGCCGGGCTTCACTGCCTAAGTAACTGTCATCACAGGCTAGCTTCACTGCCTAAGTAATTTCATCACAGGCTAGCTTCACTGCCTCAGTAACTGCCCCCCACATTTCAGCTTAAACTGCCTCAGAATCCATCAAAACCCCTTTTTTCACTGCCACAGTAATTTGTCATCACACACCACCCCTCAGAACCCGCCACCCCACAGCCTAGTTCCCCTGCCACGGGAGCTGCCATCACACCCCAAATTCCCCCTCAGCCCCTCCCAAAAAAATTTTTAGCTTCATCCCCCAGAAATGTCATCACAGTCATTTCCCCGCCCGGTAACCCCCCCATCAAAATAGCTTCACCCGGGAACTTCCCCAAGGCTTTTTTCAAAAAAACCCCGGCCCGGGCCCAGCTTCACTAAGTAACTGTCATCACAGTCTAGCTTCACTGCCTCAGTAACTGCCATCACAGTCTAGCTTCACTGACTCAGTAACTGCCATCACAGTCAACTTCACACCTCAGTAACTGCCTTTCACAGTCAGCTTCACTGCCTCAGTAACTGCCATCACAGTGTAACTTCACTACCTCAGAAACCCCCCCTTCACAGCTAGCTTCACTGCCTCAGAACTGCCATCACAGTCTAACTTTCACACCTCAGTAACTGCCATCACAGTCAACTTAAATGTTTTCAGTAACTGCCTTTTCACAGTCTTACTTCACTCCCTCAGTAACTGTCATCACAGTCTAGCTTCACTGCCTCAGTAACTGTCATCGCAGTCTAGCTTCACTGCCACAGTAACGGAGTCTTGCTGGGAACCGGTCCCTCCTTGGCTCAAGGCGGTTAGAATCTAGGTTGCTTTGCCCTAGTAGTTTCTAAACCAAGACTTGTGGTGTGCCCAGGGTATACTTTGCTATTTCTACATTTGTACATATTGTGCAATCTAAGTGTACGTGTTCAGGGCATTGTGATACCCGCAATCTTGACACTGTATTAACCTTTTGTTCAGGATATAGTTACCATAGTCAGGGTACTGGTACTCGTGTTCAGACGTAATAGTGTTACCTATCTGGTGGACATTGGTTTACCCGTGTTCATTGTATTGGCTACTAGTGTTCAGTTCATTGTCTTACCAAAGTTGAGGTATTGTTTTACTAAATAAAAGGGCCACAGGTCACGCTAATCATTATTGCTTTTGTCTGAAACCAGAAAATAAACTTTAATGCTTAATGTTTCTATAGTGTATTGTATGTCCACTACTCCTGTAGTGTATTGTATGTCCACTACCCTAGTGTATTGTATGTCCAATTACTCCTGTAGTGTATTGTATGTCCACTACTCCTGTAGTGTATTGTATGTCCACTACCCTAGTGCATTGTATGTCCACTGCTCCTGTAGTATATTGTATGTCCACTACTCCTGTAGTGTATTGTATGTCCACTACTCCTGTAGTGTATTGTATGTCCACTACTCCTGTAGTGTATTGTATGTCCACTACTCCCGTAGTGTATTGTATGTCCACTACCCTGCAGTGTATTGTATGTCCACTACTCCTGCAGTGTTTGCCACTCTGTATCAGCTACGCATCAGCAACAAACAACACGTTGCGCATCACAGGTCGACGCATCAGCATTCACACAAAACAGGAAAACGCACTCACTCATCTTTGAATTTTTGCACTACCTTCAAAGCAAAGTCAGCTGCCGCTTTCACTTTGTTAACTCACCTGCACTGAGCTTCCAGAGTATGCAACCCCAATTATGGTAAAAAGGTGGTTAAATAATTGCAGATATAAAGGTGGAAGTAAGTTGAAAGTTTTACGTTATAGACACTGTTTCGCTTATTAGAGCTCATCAAACCAACCAACAGCTACTCAAAACGCGCTGCATAATAAGTTTCCGTCTGAAATGACTTTTCTCCAAACCGAAATAATGGGGCCATATTTCGTAGCCTGACATTAGCACTGACAACCCAAGAATTCAGGTTCAATTCTGGAGGCGGATGGTAACGTTGGGAGGGTTTTCTTACACCTACGCCCCAATTCATCTAGCAGTAAACATGTACATACTTGGGTTTTAATGGACTGGATATGTTCGGGCATCCTGGAGATGGCAGTATTCCTTTGGGTTGGGTATTGAATGAGCTGAGGAGGATAGCAACTTTGTCTGTAAATTCAACTCTAAAAATCTCCCGGTGCAATTCATATAAGTTCAAGAGCTTGTTCGAGACCTCGATATAGATCTCAGATGAGAGGAACTTTCTTTTTTCATGTTGAACTCAGGTTGTGTTAAGAATGTTCTGAGTGGTTTCCACTTCATTTGGTGAGGAACGTTCTATGGGTGGAGCGCAAGGTGTGCTAAGAATGTTCCGATTGGTCGGCCTCAGGGAGTGTGAGAAAGCTTCTTGATTTGTCGAACTCAGGTTCTGTTAAGAATGCTCTGAGGGTCGACTTTGGTGTGAGGAAATGCCTGAATGGTGGAACCTGCGGTGTGCCATGCATGTTCTGGTTGAACACTTCATTTGGTGTGAGGAACGCTCTGATTGCGTGGAACACAGGGCATCTTGAAAATGTTCTGAGTGGGCGGTCTCATGACGAGAAACGCTCCTGGTAAACGACGTCAGATGGTGTAAGGGATTGTTCGAGTGGTTAACGATGGTAACGTTCCGAGTGGTCAATCAGTGGCGTAAGGAACGTGTTCTGAGTGATGAAAACTCGACGTTCATGGAACGTTTCTGAGTGGTCAACCACAAGGAGAGAGGAACGTTCTGAGTGGTGGAACTCCGTGTTTGTTAGAAATGTTCTGACTGTTCCACCTCAGTGGGTGAGAGGAACATTCTGAGCGGTGGAACACAGGGCATTCCTGATCGTTCAGAGTGGTCGGCCTCAAAGAGCGAGAACCCTTCTGAGCGATCGACTATGAGGAATGAGGTCGACCTCCATGTTTATCAGCAATGTTGACACTGTCGTTATTGCCTCTCCCTCACCGCAACAATCACAGTGGCATCGCCACTTCCATAATGAGAACAAATAGCCCTGACATATTAACCACATGCCTTACCACCCAACGCCATATGGTCGCTATTACACGGGTTATCGCACGTATCATCGCCCTTATGCCGATGACTTGTTGTATACTGATGAAACGTGGAGGTGGAAGTTTGCCTAGGGACAAAGACCATGTCGAACACTCTGCAGGAGGCAGGAGATCTTAGGGATTCCACAGCAGGAGGGATGGAAATCATGTTAAATCATCAACAGGAAGGCGGGAGGAGCCATAGGATTATCAACAAGCAGGGAGGAAATCCTGTGAGATACTCAGAGAGAGGAGATGTTCAGAGAGAGTGAGATACTCAGAGAGAGTGAGATAGCCCTCACCCTCATTACTATCTTGTTATTTTCACTTCCTCCTTGGTATTTTGTAAACTTTCCTGACTCCCTCTCTCCTCTCTCCCTCTCTCTCTCTCTCTCTCTCTCTCTCTCTCTCTGACCCCACCTGGCTTTATATTGTTTATCTCTTCTTCCTTGCCAAGAATGACGCACACGGGTTTGGCGCTTCACATATCGTTGTTACTTTACCTTTCTTTGCACGTGTTTCTTACAAAATACTCACTTCATGATCTTACTGAATGTATCTACATTTTTAAGCATCTCTCTCTCTTTCTCTCTCTCTCTCTCTCTCACCGGGGGCAGTGTATATTTATTTGAACCTTTGAACCATCTCACCTCCATCATCATGGTTCGCTTCCTCCATCTCACAAGCTGTGCGTCGCTTGGATGCGTCTTATGATGGACACAAACACTTAAAGAAAGTGTATTGGGGCATTTAAAGAACTTTCAGAAACATGAGATTTCAGACTGAACATTACATTCATATTCTGTGTGTATTAGAAAGCTCTATGTGTCGGGCTAAGGAGATAAAGTGACTTCTGCAGTTTTGTTGTGGGAAGCAGGATGCCCTGACATTTGTTGGTGTACGATGATGCATTGGAAATTTCATGCCAAGTGGAGGGACTAATGTCATGTTTGGGCGTGGAGGGGGTACACTGGTCCAAGAAAGATGGAACTGAAGAAAGGATACATGGAACTGAAGAAAGGATACATGGAACTGAAGAAAGGGATACATGGAACTGAAGAAAGGATACATGGAACTGAAGAATGGATACATGGAACTGAAGAAAGTTGATACATGGAACTGAAGAAAGGATACATGTAACTGAAGAAAGGATACATGGAACTGAAGAAAGGATACATGGAACTGAAGAAAGGATACATGGAACTGAAGAAAGGATAAAGGGAACCGAAGAAAGGATACATGGAACTGAAGAAAGGATACATGGAACTGAAGAAAGGATACATGGAACTGAAGAAAGGATATGGAACTGAAGAATGGATACATGGAACTGAAGAAAGGATACATGTAAACTGGAAGAAAGGATACATGGAACTGAAGAAAGGATACATGGAACTGAAGAATGATACATGGAACTTGAAGAAAGGATACATGGAACTGAAGAAAGGATACATGGAACTGAAGAAAGGATACATGGAACTGAAGAAAGGATATGGAACTGAAGAAAGGATACATGGAACTGAAGAAAGGATACATGGAACTCAAGAAATGATACATGGAACTGAAGAAAGGATACATGGAACTGAAGAAAGGATACATGGAACTGAAGAAAGGATACATGAACTGAAGAAAGGATAAATGGAACTGAAGAAAGGATACATGGAATCAGAAGAAAGGATACATGGAACTGAAGAAAGGATACATGGAACTGAAGAAAGGATACATGGAACTGAAGAAAGGACATGGAACTGAAGAAAAGATAAATGGAACTGAAGAAGACATGGAACTGAAGAAAGGATACATGGAACTGAAGAAAGAAGACATGGAACTGAAGAAAGGATACATGGAACTGAAGAAAGGGATACATGAACTGAAGAAAGGATACATGGAACTGGAATAGTGACACATGGAACTGAAGAAAAGATAAATGGAACTGAAGAAAAAGGATACATGGAACTGAAGAATGGATACATGGAACTGAAGAAAGGATGATACATGGAACTGAAAAAGGATACATGGAACTGAAGAAAGGATATGGAACTCAAGAAAGGATACATGGAACTGAAGAAAGGATACATGGAACTGAAGTAAGGGTACATGGAACTCAAGAAAGCATACATGGAACTCAAGAAAGGATACACGTTGCAGAACGAGCTATTACTGGGAAAAACGTTTTGCTCTGCCACAGAGCTTTTTACAAGTCTTGATTTGATAAAGGTCTACGCAGAGCGAAACGTTATCCCAATAAAGCTTGTTTTCTGTGCCGTGTATCTTCCTTCGCTATTGTCTGATGGATGCCATTTGACTCCAAAGACTGACTAATGTGCTGTTCGACATGGAGGTGTTGGGTTACTCTTGGTAAGTGATGACTGATGCAGATGAATCATAGGCATCACTACGAAGTACCTGTGTTTTCTTTCACTCACGTAGAAACAGTCGACGGATCCCTCTCTATCATAAAGGCTATCAGTTTCTATTAATAATGATCAGTAACTGAAAAGTGGATCTCTTACCCAATGGTTATCCTTTAACCATTAAATATTTGTAATCACCTATTCATTATTACCTAAATGTGGTTACGCCATTCAAGCAATTGATCGATGTGTCTTCTATTATGTAATCTGTCATTCCAATTTACGAAATTTCTAATGGTTATAGCTCTTATTATTACCTCCTCTTGGTGATATTAGGATTTTTGCCATACCTATATTCATTCATACCATAAAGTGACCTAATAAATGGTTATTATATCTCCCTGTGTTTCTCCTAGCATTTAATGAGGACATATCTTTCTTTCAATGTTTACGCTTCAGGAGCGCCTTACAGCACTACTTTAAATTTGATCTTACTGATGAACACATCGTACCACCGCTGCATTTTCCAATGCTGTTTGAACATATATTTGTAATATCCAACACATATGTCTAAAGGACATGTGTTGGACTAAATATATATATATACATATATATATATATACATATATATATATATATATATATATATATATATATATCATATATATATATATATATATATATATATATATATATATATATCAGTAGATTTAGCTTAAATAGCAACGTGCTCACCTGCCATATATGTCATGAAAATTTGTGTATGCACACCTCGCCAAAATCATTCTGATAACGGAAAAAATATATTATTGTGTTTGTTTATTATTAAATTAATGTTAATGTATCTAAAATATATGAAATTCAATCAAACAGCAGTTTTGGTCATAACATCATAAGAAAGGTGGAGCACTAATTGGCGCTTTTTATGATCCAATAACGTAAAGCTTATATTATTGACAACACAGACACATTAGGATAACAGGAATGGATGGAGACACATGATTAATACGCCCAAAATGATATGTTCAAACCAAAATAACAACAATTCATTGAAATAGTTTTTTCCTGGGAAAATTAGAACAGAGACATAGGTTTTTTTATAATAAAGAATATCACGGTAACGCAGAGATGAACTCACACACGTCCAAAGTTGATAAATTTAGAACCACATCACTGATATCAAATAACACTGAACATCATCTGAAGGTATTATGAACGACAAAAGAATGTCTAGGAGATAAAAATAACAACGGTATCAACAAAGACCATATGTTAACAATAGACGTCACAAATAAAGTCAATGTTGATAATAATAGTTACCACAGATAGGTAAACCTTAATAATGTCCAAATACATAGATGACGATAACAAAAACAATTTAAAAATGAAGCAAATCATGTTTGATATCTGACTAAACATAAAAATGAAATAATAATGTAATACACACAGGAAAACCAGAACAGAAAGAAGTTACAAGAACATATAAAGAGTAAGTTAGGCGCCAGGCTGGTGCTTGATGAGAGCTCAGAACTCACACAGGCAGAACAGAGAGCAGCCATCAGGTCTGAAAGATGACATATTTTTCAGAAATAACCATTCCAGATATCAGCACTGTGGTATAAATAAATAATAATCACATTTCACAAAGATCATCATACAACCAGGATGGAATAATGAAGTCATTGTATCAGCAATGATGATCCTCACCATTACTAGTTGATGAGGCCAACTAATTAATCATCCACCAACATACCAAGAGATTCCAAGGGCACAAGAAGACAGTTATCGGCGCCCATGTCAGATCATGAAAACGAAAACCAACAAATGATAGTGAGTTCAGAACCAACTGATTAAACACTGGCAACAACAGTCCAAAATAATGGAACAGCCCATTGAATGTGTTTGTCAGTCTGAATGCAAACACAAAATGTCACATGTGGCAACCAACAACATAGGAACCAAAGATATATATATATATTGAAGTCTGAATCAACATCAATAGAATAATCACACATCAGGCACGAAGCAGTGTGGCTTGAAGTCAGTTCATAGAGAACAAAGCGCAGGAAGTCTGAGGCAGGAAAACACTTGCGCCCAGGGAAAAGCTTATAGTGGTAATACGGCAAACAGTAAAACAGAGAGATCGAAAACGTCCGTAATGCCGAACGCACAACATGATCGATAAAGGTATGGCATCAAAACCACATCATATTAAAAACAACACACAAATATAAAACAGAATAAGTAAAGAATGAAGGGAGATATCACATACACAGATACAAAACGTCAAAGAATCAAATAAAAACAATATAACCATATAAAACAATGCTGCATCAAGTTTTAGAAGAAATGCAAATGAAAAAATAATTCAAAAAGAAGAGCACTGGTAATCTCAGATGAGAAAAAGTCCAAAGAAACCCCAGAGGTCTCACAGGTAGGCTGGGGCAAACATCGATATAATGGGTTATGCTGTGCTAAATCCAAAGTGACAGAAGCAAATGGGGAATTTCTACGTAGGAATGATTGAAAAACTTCCAAAAATAAAGTTCATCAGTTTCTACATCATTGAATCACATATTTTCGAATTTCCCAAAGACACAGTTATAATAACCTTGTTAAAAAGGTTGCGACAAAGAGCACTCTGAGAGCAACAACACCAGAAATCAGTATTTGTAAAACAAAATGTTGATCTGCTAACAGATAATGATCACTTCATAGAATCAAATAATAACGCTAATCAGTAGGTAGAATCGTATGGAGAAGACATCCATATTAACTATTGACAAATATTTGTCTTGAGCTATCAACGGTTTCACATCAGTCCACATGACATCAGAATTTTTAATAATTATCAGATACTTTTCTGGGACAACCGAGAAATTTTTAAGAACCACTGGTAGAAGAGAAAATTTCAATACTGAATAGCAAACCCATAATGATCTGATTCGACACCTTTAAACAAAGATCCAGCTCAAAAGAGATCTTCACCCAGGTCCCTGACATCCAGAGAAATGTAATGTAATGCTTTTCTGAGGCTGTATCCAACGATAATGCATATGTTTTCTTTTCTTAATCACTGAGAGCTAAGAGAATAATAATCCATAAGATCCGAGGTCCTTTCACGCCAACCAAATCCCATCGATAGCCTCTCCATTTTATCCACAGCGGTCCCAGCAGGTCCAGAGGCCCAGGCTGCTGAAGAGCAGCGCCCTGACCATAGCATCTAACCAGAATCTACTGATCACGTCAGTAACTGTAAATCAGTGTCATAAAGAAAAACCACAGGTTCAGTTCACACATCAGGTTTTTAAACTGAGTAACACAAAGCACAGAACTGAAGTTTTAGCCCACATAACCAGGCTGCAACACACAGTCTGTCCATCTGAAGGTCTACAGTGATATCATCATCTAAGGATATTTCCACCATATCTCTTTTCCATGGTTCATGAAGTAATGACAGTTCATGTTTATACAGCAAACATGAACTCCATATTTGAGAGAACCATATATCATTATATAATGATTTTGTTAACATTATGAATATAGAACGTCATAACATATAAGTCTTTTTTGAAATAACATAACAAAACAACATATTTTATCTCTTATTTTCTCTTTTCTAAAGAATTTTCAATGGTAGGGATATTCAGAATACACAAATATCGATCAACACTCTCAGATCATAACCAAACACAAACGAGGTTTCAGAATTACATCACATACACCATCATTTTGGTTAACACAACATTAACATCAATATACAAAGATATATCAAATGAACATCTCAGTGAATATTAAATACATTGTATACATTGATGTTTGAAAAATCAATAGATATACCATATCAAAAATAGATTACATTCAAACAGTCAAATATCAAATAATGACAAATAGTATAGTTTTCGTAGATCAAATATAATAATAGTTTAACTGTTGAGGTGAATGCTTCATTCATAAATAAGATCACTGTTTATCATCAATGTTTGAGGTCAATTTTCATTGAATTTATCATCAAACACAAAGAATATAATAATACATTATCACCTTCATAAATAATGATAACACATCACACACTGAAAAAATGTAATAAAACCTGAGAATCAATGAAAGAATAGACAAAATGACACTAGAAGAAGAATCAAAGCAATAAGAAATAAATTTTCTAACAAAGCGGTAAAATGTGGAAACAACAAAAGCAAAGAATAGAATAAAAGTGGAAAAACAATCCACTGAACAGAAAAAGAAATGAAATAACTTCCAGTTCAATGAACGATTGTCCATCACAAAGCAACATCACATGCAATCTTCGTCTAGGAAGACGAAACCAGTTTGATCAAAGACATCCTTCCCCAGGTATGAGTCAGTCATCAGCAGACAACTCACATGCTCAGAGGAACATCCATCAACTGAAGCTTGACACAATCCTTCAACTCCTGAAAGAGAACAAATAGGCTTCACATCACCCAGTGGAAGATAACAGCCCATTTCAAGAAGAAATGCTCAAAAACACATGAGATCAAACAGTCTTCACACTCAAGAGAAATAGTTTCAACCAACCACAACGATAACATGAAGTTAGCAAAACAGAATGAATGTGGAACAAATAATAGAGGTCGTGTGATGAGAAAGATGAACTGAACAAGCCCAGAGTGGATCCAGGAAGTACGTGCAGGCAAAGAACAGAGATCCATCACAGAACAACTGGGGTCAGTGATTGGTAGTATACCTTAGGTCTAACTTTTCACACACCAATGAGAATCAAGGAAGAAAGAGACTTCCTCCTGAATGTCCAAAAATGACCCAGTAACTGAGGTGGCATGCATAAGTCTTTTTTAGAACTGAACACAGATAGAACGTATGGTGAATGTACAATCCCAAAGACGAAATCAAGCTATTCACGTACTCCTCTTCATTGAGTTTAACAGTTTGGGTATACAATGTAACTGCTGAAGTTTGTTAAATGCTTCACACAAAAATAAAACCCATAAGAAACTGGAATGACCCAACAGTGATCTCAGATTTACTGAATAATAAACAAAGAATCAGTACATGGTTATATGCACAAATCAAAAATAAGGGATGAGTTAATCACACGTGCATGAGTGAACGAAAGTCGAGGGAGGGAACGTGGTAACTTCAACAAAACACTACACTGTATAATAACATAAGGAATGTAAAAGATAATAGGTCAACAATATTATTAAAAACTATATAATATAGGAAGGTAAAACGACACAGAAGCAACAAAACATAGGTTTCAGACTCTTCTGAAAGAGCAGTAACAAAACGCATAACAACAACTGAACTATTATATAAACAACCAGTGGTTCAGGCGCAAGGTTGTCAGAAGCACCAGGTGAAGATCTGACATGCAGGATCCATAGAAAGTCCATCTGAACCACTGAGAGATAGTTTCCTGAACATTATAAGGTGTAATAGAATCAGTGGAACTGTGATATTTACATAACACTTTATTGATAAGAAAAGCACAGTAGATAATACTAATAACAGAGGTCCACATCCCACAGATAACAGTCAATAAAACAAAAGTCCGACAACAAAACAAAACCAGAACATAACATTCAGCTGTAATGATGCATACATTTGTAAAATATGAAAATGAATCTAACCAAAGAACCGTTTTCCTTCACCGCCCTTTTTTCCTCAGCACTCAACAGCGTCAGACTGAGACAAAGTGCCTGCATTTTCTGAAGGTGGGCATAACAAAACATTCTCAGCAGTCTGATCGTGCATCTGTAGACATGTCAGTCGCCAAAGAGGTAAGAAAACGTAACAAAGCAAACCGACATACTAGTTGAATGAAACTCCCTGAAGAAATCATGCAAGAAGAGGAATGCACTGGAAATAAGGCAAAGACTGAGTAAAACAGAAGGTTAAGCAGAATATCGTCAGGCAAACTGCAGCAGACAAAGGCTGAAGCCAGAAGAACACTGGGAACAAAGCTAACTGATCCTCGCTTGCTAGGTAATCACATGGCATCCAAACACTGATCAAAGTTGAAACCAGGCCAGCTGGGTAAGAGTGCAGATCTGGTTCAGTGAAATAATGAAGTGGCAAACAGGTAACCAGTTATTACCTTTATGATCAATAAGGGTGAACTAGCTTGGTGGGGTGAAGAAAATTAAAAAGTCCAAAACACTGGTATATAACTGTTATTGAACAAGAATAACTACAACAACAATGAGGAAATTGATCCTCAATGATACAAAAAGAAAATTCAGAAAAGAGGGAAGAATAACCTATACTAAAAAACAGGAATACAATACTTTTTATCAATTAATATAAAACTGGTATACTACAATGTATACTACTTAACAGAACGATCCTAGAATCAGTATAATATAAAGTTTGAACGAATCAAACGATAAAATAATGTGAAGACAAGAAGGGCAGAAAATATACACAGCAATGGAATGGAAGAGAAAAGAGGAAGAGGGAACCCAGCAATGCTCAAATCATGGAGATGAATTTCCCACACAAAGCAGGTTAAAGCACTGAGATTTCACCACAACACCACATTAGATAGTGGAAAAGGTTGAGGAACACTAAAAATAAAACACAACAAAAGATCATAGAAAAACAGAAGCCCGAGACAAAGACGACGAAGACATCCATATCCGAGCAGGGCGCACTTAAACCCATCTGACTTCTACACAGAACATCATCAACAGGTTATAAAGCAATCAGCTGAAAACAGAGAAGTGGCATATGATATACAAAAAGAGAATATTGCTATCAACTCATCATCCAATACGCACAAAATATACATATAACATAAAATAAATGATAACAAATCAACAAGAATCATAATAATCCATAATCAATGATAATACAATTCTAACAGACTAGGAAAACACTATCCAGAATAAGCTGTAGTTACTTGAACACAAAGAAGGGAAGATAAATGAATGAAAACAGCATGTTGGGTGAAATGAAGAACGAGAAAGAACCAAATTTAACCAAAGATCAGTGGAACTGCTTCAGGTGCCCATGATACTTCTTCTTCATCATTGAGTTTCCTTCCTTCACTCAGGCAGAATGGGGGAACAAATGTCTGAAAATACACATAAAAATGTGCTAGTTCAAAACAAGAACCGATATTTCCACAACCGAATGTTAGACCCAAAGATCAACAGGTAAATCTTATAATCAAACTGAAATGTTATCAAAACAATAATAATCAGTTATTTCACAAAATAAATCTTGGAAAAGTAGATTGTTAGCCAGTTTCATCAAAACAATCCAACGCAGAAGGTAATCGAGCTGCATGCATAGGTCCCAGGGGTGGCAAGAGAACAACACAAAATCTGAGAGTTCAGATCAGAGAACAAAAGATGAAACATCAGTGAATGACCTACAGACAGCGTTAATACTGTGGACACCAAAATCGATCGTAAAATAGCTTCGGAAGCTTAGTGAAGCGGAAAATCCAGACAGAAAATGTTGTGAATCAAACATGTCTGTTTGAATGAATGAAATGTCTTCAAAATGTTGAAATTAGTTTCGTCATAGAAAATCACTTTACATGAAAATAATCCTTTCATTTGCACGAGTTATTTTGTATTTACATCAGTTAGTTTCATTATTTTACATAAGTTAGCCATTCATTTACAGACTTGCTTTCTTTGATGTTAGAAACCTTGTGTCAGTCGTATAAAGAAAGGAACATATAATGATTTACTCTCAGGTCACGGTTATATCAGAAACGATTCAAAATTAATAGAATAATGAAGAAAATGCACACCTTGCCGAAGTTTCTTTTATTGGAACAACGTTTCGCTCTGTGTAGAGTTGTAGTATTAGAGGTATATTTACTTAGAGGTGTGTCTGTGTCATCAAAGTTAAATATACCGAGTGCAATGTATTCTCTATATAAAAAGTTTACTTTAGTCACAGCCTCAGGGAATAAAGCATTTTTGATTGGTGGTGTACAGGTGACATGAAGCCGTAATGACCCTCAGATAGCCCGATTGGAGCCGGGGCTGCCAGCAAGCAGGTTTGTGTACATTTTG
Organism: Cherax destructor; assembly: GCA_009830355.1. Classification (NCBI taxonomy): domain Eukaryota; kingdom Metazoa; phylum Arthropoda; class Malacostraca; order Decapoda; family Parastacidae; genus Cherax; species Cherax destructor. The sequence continues at coordinate 49,971 of WNWK01004733.1, forward strand.
TGTGGACTGGGATTGACAGAGAGGATTGGTGGCTGCGTACACTTGTTGTGTGGACCGGGGCGGTTCGGGGTCGCCGGAAGTTCCCACCCAACGCCCGTCGAGCTTCCGCCCGGAGTCTTCACGACTTCCCGGGAATGGCTGAGTGAGCATGAATGGGAATACTCCAGCATGGATGGGAATCTTTCCTGTGACTTATGGACACTGAGGTCCCCAGGTATATCCGGCGCTGGAATCACGTGAAATAGTCAACTTCGTATATATTTCACTAGTATATTTCTCTTGATGAGTGTTCTGAGAGGAACAGTTTATGTACACATGGAAGGATATTTAGGTATATATATATATATATATATATATATATATATATATATATATATATATATATATATATATATATATATATATATATATATCTTTCTTCTTTCAACACGTCGGCCCAAAATGAAAACGAAAGTTTCCCATTTACATTTAGTAATATATACAGGAGAAGGGGTTACTAGCCCCTTGCTCCCAAGCATTTTGTCGCCTTTTACGACACGCATGGCTTACGGAGGAAGAATTCTGTTCCACTTCCCCATGGAGATAAGAGGAAATAAGAACAAGAACTAGTAAGAAAATAGAAGAAAACCCAGAGGGGTGTGTATATATATGCTTGTACATGAATGTGTAGAGGACATAAGTGTAAGTGCAGAAGTAGCAAGATGTACCTGAAATCTTGCATGTTTATGAGACAGAAAAAGACACCAGCAATCCTACCATCATGTAAAAACAATTACAGGCTTTCGTTTTACACTCACTTGGCAGGACGGTAGTACCCTCCCGGGCGGTTGCTGTTTACCAACCTACTACCTAAATATATATATATATATATATATATATATATATATATATATATATATATATATATATATATATATATATATATATATTTATATAAGAAGCTTACTTTATTCCCACACCTTGGGATTAAAGTATTCTTGATTGGTTGCATGCAATCTTCATGATACCCTTTTGTATAGTCGACAGGCTACCAACAAGCCTGGAATGGTACTGGGACGACGGTAATACGAAAGACTGAATGGGAATCTTCCTGTGGTTTGTGACACAGAGGTCTCAAATGCAACATTTGGTTGGAATCACAAAGAACAAAGACACCAAAAGAAAGAACAATAATAACAAAAGTAAGAACACTGATTCCAAAAGCAAGAACAATGAAACTAAAATAAAAACATTGATACCAAAATAAGAACATTGATACTAAAAGTAAGAACATTGATACTCAAAAGAAAGGACAATGATACCACGAATAAGAACAATGATGCCAAGAGAACAATTATACCCAAAATAAGCATCGGGAATCTTCTTTATTCTTATGACATAGACTTACAGGAAGCCTCCGGTGCCGAAATCACTTGGAATGACCCTGGAACAATGACGCTAACATTTATCAGAGACTTACGAGTCGGGAATGGGAATTTTGGGGGAGTTCTCAAGTTTATACATACCAGATCTCAAATTTGAATATGTTGTGCATCATGCTTTAACAGAGATGAGTCCACAATATTTCGCTGAACTGAAGAATTACAGATGAGTAAGTCTTCGGCATTAATCCAATTTACACAATGGCCTGTATCTTTCATACATGAGCTGTAGCTAAAGTACTGGATTCTTGTCCAGGAAGTTATTGCATATTTATGTTTAACTCTGGTCTCAAGAGACTTACCAGTGTGTCTTAAATAAAACTATGACAAATTTTTACAATGGATGTAGTATAAACAACCCAAAGATGCTTTAGAAGAATTTTTTAATAAATTTATATTTTAGAGTGCTGTTATATTTAAGGACAATTTTAGCATTTAATTATGTCCACGAGACAATGTTTATTATAGTAATCAGATCCCTTTATTTACAGAAATTTCTTCAGAAAAAACAAATTTTAATGTGGTTTAAACTTAGTCCCTCAATTTGAAAGTTTCCCTTCATATGTTTGATAACACACACACACATGAAGTGATCATTATAACTTTCTTGAGTGTTGTGTCATGATAACATTCTTAAGTTGTTCCGTCATGATAATACACTTGAGGTGTTCCGTCATGATAATATTATTGAGGTGTTCTGTCTTGTTAACACACTTGAGGAGTTCCGGCATGGTAAAGCAAACACTCGAGGTGTTCTGGCATGATAAAACACTTGCGTTCTGGGCATGATAAAACACTTGGTGTTCGGTCGTGATAAAACACTTGCGTTCCGTCATGACAGCTTTCCATATGAGTCGCGACACTCATCACATGAGTGTCGCGACTCACATGAACATTCGTCACCGGTTTATCAAGGAAAACAGGCAGAAGAGGAGGAGGAGGAGGAGGAGGCAAAGTAACAGAAGGAGGAGAAGTGTGGCTGCAAGACGAAGAAGTGACGACTGCAGGGAAGAGGAGGAGAATGGAGCAAGACGAGGAGGAGGTAGATGAGTAGAATGGAGGAGGAGAAGGAGAATACAACAACAAGTAATTCGAGGGATAGGCTTACTATCAGATACCAGAGACGCTTTTATGGGATTCAAGTAATTTTCGAACAAATAATTGCTGTGTATATGAATCCTTTGTTTTTAAGTTAGGAGCTCTACATTAAACACGGCGAATCTGCGCCATAGACTCCCTTCTTTTGATGTATCATCCACGACGAAGATGAAATATGCATACCACCATCTTCGCAGTTTATACACCATCTGCAGCATCCCCGCCTCACTCCTGCGTCTTATCTTCCTGGTATCTATAAAACGCCAGGTCGTTTCAGCTCTTGCCCGGACACAGAGAGCCACCGGAGTCTCAGATTGAATCATTGGAGCCATCAGTAAATGTGAAAAGGCGACGCCTGAAAGTACCCCCGTAAAACTACCGCTAGAAAGTCCCATGAATATCTAGTCAATAGCTGTATATTTTTATGATCATTAGCCCATCAGGAGTGGCAGTGTTTATGGCTCTAGACAATGAGTGATTAATTGTCGGCTTTTTCTTAACAGGCAAAGTGGTAGTTGACGTTTTCGTGTCATGTCGGCTTTAATCTTCCTCTTTTCTCTTCCTTCCTCATCCTCCGTTTCCTCTCCTCCTCCCTGCCCTTCTCTGCTCCTCTCTCCTCCTCCTCCCCTCCTTCTCTTCTTACTTTTCTTCCTCCTCTTCCACCCTCCTCTTCTTCCTTTCTTTTTCTTCTTCATGTCTTCTTTTTTTTATCCTCCTTCTCCATGAATTTATAATTAATGGCTCCTGCGGCGTCGGGTTCTTGTGGCGTAGGCTTCGCTAACCTTCGGCTTGGCTCTGCCAGTACTGCTTCGTATGCAAATGAGCAAGGGTCGTGTTCCGCTAGCCGGTCTTGCGCTTGAGGTGAGGCAAAGTGTTTGGTCTGGGGTAGAGGAGTGCTTCAGGAGGGGTGTGTTCCATATAGCTACCCACCCTTCGTGGCAGGGGATGTGGGTGATGATGGAGAGTTCCACAGCTGGATACTCTCTCTGGTGCTGGGGTAATAAAAGGGGTGTCTACAGGATGGGTGTTACATGGCAAATGAATTCGTTATTTGATTCCAATGGGAAAACGCTATTTTAGTGTTGCTGTGTTGCTGCACTCTCTCTCTTCTTGGGTAGAGTGAATATATATGAGATTTTCAGGTTCCTGGGAGGTGCTGACGGAACTGGGCCGCCCTGGGATTTGATATAGATAATAAAGGAAGTAGAGAAAACTAGGTAACACATGACCTTCCTAGGTATCTGTCCCGGAAGTGACTATAACCATAATTTTTAAAGGGGTGGACCGGTAAGCCAGCGGAAGGGCCTCGGTCAGATGACCAAAAGCTCCAACGCCGGGTCATCATTTAAGACTCTCCGCGTCAGGAAACACTTGTCCTGTTTCCTGACGAACCTTACCTAACCTGTCTTGAAGGAAAGAAATAGAAGGAATTTACTTCTTTGATAAAGGCATCGTGACATCTTATTATCTTGATCACCAATACCAGGTAAAACTTAAAGTTAAGGTAAAACACATAATGAAAGCTATTATTATTAATTTAAAACTATATTCTTAGAAATCAACATTTAAACAATATTGGTTATAAACTGTGCAATAAAATCACAGCAAAGAGAGATGACATCACAATAATTAAAACAAATTCACTGTGAAAAACAGTAACTTCAGTGCTTTCAGATTTTTCACATTATAATGATAATGTGAGAAATCACGAAAGCGCTTTCTGGAAGTTCACTGTTTTTTGACAGTGGTTGTTTTGCGTAATAAACTATATTTTTAAAAGCTAGTAAACTAATAGTGATGGAAGCAGTTTGTCTCTCATGAACAAAATAACACCCAGAGTAACTGCTACCAGAGGGATCAGGATTTCATCTTTAAAATCCTGACCATCATGGATGCACTTGCGTCGAAGATAACTCAGAGTGAGGCACCAGTTCAGTAAGTGCCTGCTCACCGAAGACAAATTAGCATTACATCTGGAGATATAAATCGAGACAAACTATTCCAAAAAATTCTCAACTTGTTGAAGCCAGTAGTAATACCTCATTAACGTTACTACATGAGGCAGCTATTAATAACTTCATAACAGCTATGTCAAACATCGACTGGCAAAACTTGATAGACACCTATACAGATACTGACATATGTATTAATTATTTTCTAAAAGACCTCAATACCTCTATAACATGCATTGTCCTAAAAAACTAAACAGATCACAGCTAAGAGACTAAACAAGTTTCAGCTAACACCCAGCATTCTCAAATCCATTAATATAAAACACCTATATGAAAACAGTGGCTGATGTTGTTGTAGGTTCGCCGGTATGTCCGGCCCGGTCTTCCAAATGGTGACCCGGCCAAAAAAAAAGTACAGAATGGGTCAAATAACAAGAACAAACAAAACGTTACTCATCAAACCTAACCAGCCTGATAAGAAGGTCCAAAAATTGTATTATGATAACAGATTAAATAACTTAAGAGGTGATATGAAAAAGACATGGAAAATCCTATCTGAAATTCTAGGAACTAAAAAAAGTATCCAGAAACATAACAATCAAACTGACAAACCCAGATGAAAACTGATGCTCCCACCAACTGAAACACCAAACAGACTAAATCTTTTCTTCTGCACAATAGGAAAAAATTTGGGCAAGCAAAATCCCAAGTTCAAACACTCCACCAACGCCCACCACTTGAGGCTACCCAAATACACTATTCCTGCTCCGACCAACCAACGAAGTCTCGCTTGTTATTAACACTTTAAAGAAACAAGGCAGGAGATTTTAAATAACTTACAACCTTTTAAAACAAAAAGCTTCTCAAGTATTATCACCAATTATTGCAACACTCTTTAACAAATCCATTGAATCCTCTCCCTTTCCCCATCAATACTCAAAATAGCGAGGGTTACCCCCATACATAAAGGAGGAGATCAAGCAGACCTAAATAACTATAGGCCAATATCTAACTTACCCCTTCTATCCAAAATCTTTGAAAAGGTAATTCATAGGCAAATCTATTCCTACCTCATCTCCCACAACATACTCAACCCCTGTCAGTTTGGTTTCAGGCCTAATAAAAACACAAATGATGCAATCATACACATGTTTGAAATAATATACACCGCTCTTGAAAATAAAAATCCCTGGGAATCTTCATTGATTTACGTAAAGCTTTGATACAGTTGACCATGATCTGTTACATCTAAAAATTATACACTATGGTATAAGGGGACACCCCCTCAACTACCTAAAATCATACCTTAGTGACAGAAACCAATATGTGTACACAAATGGAGCTAACTCTTCCACACAAACAATTACAGTTGGTGTCCCACGGGGAAAAGGTTCTTGGCCCACTTCTCTTTCTCCTATACAGGGAACGACCTCCCAAAATGATCTCAACTACTCAAACCCATACTATTTGTAGATTACACTACATACGTCTTCTATCATCCATACCCAGTCACACTAGCCAACACTGTAAATGCTGAATTACAGAAAAATATCTACCTGGATGATGACTAACAAACTTACTCTCAATGTTGACAAAATCTATTTCATTCAGTTTGGGAACAGAGCTACAAATTTTCCCAAAATTTAACATAATGATAGACGGATCACTTGTCACAAAACTCACAGAGGGAAAATTTTAGGGAAACCACCTTGACAGTGGCCTCAAATTTAAGACACATATACAACAAATTTCCAAGAAAGTCTCCAAGACCGTAGGAATACCATCCAAGATAAGGTACTATGTTCCACAACCAGCTCTCCTTTCCCTTATCACTCACTCATTTACCCTACCTCACCTATGGAATCTGGCATTGGGATCAACAAAAATAAATCACCTCAAACCATTAATAACACAACAAAAGGCTGCAGTCCCAATGATAAAAACTTTCCACTCCAGACAACATACTCCACCAATATTCAAACGTCTAAACTTACTCACCATACAAGACATCCATACTTTTACAGTGCCTATTACACACATAAAACACTATACTCAAATATTTACCCGCAACTCAAAATTCTCCTAACCAACCTTAACAGGACACATGACCATAACACAAGACACAGATCACTCCCTTTCCCTGTTCCGAGTCCACCTCACACTATGCAAAAAAACAATGCACATCAAAGGCCCAAAAATTTGGAATTTATTACCTATGATTACCAAAGAAACCCTGTCTGTACATCAATTCAAACTCTACTAAAAACTACCTACTCGCCCAAAAAATAAATACCCACTACTTTACATTACCTACAAAGTTTTTAAAAAACTTTACACTGCCTCAAAATAACATTATTCACTGTGTTACTCATCTAGCCTCAAAACCCCTACAAAACTGCTCAAAGAAAAAAAATTTATCAAATATAATCTAGTACAAAAAGTTGAAACTTATACCTCATGTATCCTTATGTACCCTTTTTGCTCCTTGTAACTCTTCTTAATGACCATATAATTTGTTATTGCAACACAAATTATTGATTTAATTTGTTTAATTTGATTTAATTAATTTTATAATGAAGCCCAAAAGTACAAAACTATATTTCAAAAATGTCATGTCTAAACTATGTTCAAATTTCATAGCTTAAATACTCATATTGTAAACTATTTTTCAAAAATTCTTACCATTTAGTTTTAAGTTAATTTTAAGTCTGCCCAAAATGTTCTGCATATTAGGGGGTTTTTTGGGATGTACACCTCATGTAATCTCATAACACATTGTAATTCTTTGTATCATGTCCAAATAAACTATTACTTTTTATTATTATTATTATTATTATTATTATTATTATTATTATTATTATTATTATTATTATTATTATTATTATTATTATTATTATTATTATTATTATTATAGCATCAGAGATAAGTTGGGAGTTGTGGCAGGGAGAACTGACCTGTGGCGCATCTGAGAGTGAGTACTGGATAATGTATGCCAGGGGTGGGCCATTAGGTTAAGTGGAGGTCCCAGGTCAAAAGCAGGGTACTGCCAGAGAGTGTAGTGGTACTAGTTGTGGAGGTGGTGGTACTAGCGGTGGTGATGCTGATGGCTGGCGAAGCAGAAGTAGCACCACTGGTGGTGTTGCTAGTGGTGGTGTTGCTAGTTGAGCTGACATTAACGGAAGTAAAGTGGTACTGTAAGGACTGGTTGAAATTCTGGTGGTGTTTTTTCATTTTTGGGGGGGAAAAAGGGGGAAGTGGCACTGGTGGGGGGAATTAGTGGCGATGCTTTAATTTTTAAAAAAAATGGAGGGAAGAGTTGGGGGAGTTGGTAGCACTCCCCCCCCCCCAGAGCTTAACCCCTTTTTCCCAACCCTCCCGTCTTCAAGTTTACGTTGTCGGGTTTTCCCAGTTTGACAGCAAATTTAAGAATATTGTTCGAGTTTCTGAAATAAGAACATGACATAAGAAAAAAAATGGAGCATCCTGGTGACCCAGGTTAAAAACGCTCTTCTCAGACTCTCCTGGGCCCAGGTTAAACACGCTCTTCTCAGATATCCTGGTAATTTAAAAAACCCCCTCTTCTCGAATCCTGGTAAGGTTAAACACCTATTCTAACTCAACTCTTTTTTCTCTTTTTGTCTAAACTATTTATAAAAGTACACCGGGGGGGGAGCTTCTATGACTAACTGCCACAGTTTTCCTCTCTTCTAAAATTTTCCCCCTAATGGGGGTTTTTCCCCTCTTGCACCTCTAATCCGGTATTTTCCCCTCTTCTACAATTGCACCTCTAACCCGGGGTTTTTCCCCCACCAAAATTTTACCTCTAACCCGGGGACTTTCCTCTCTTCTAAAACCCCTTTCTAATCCGGTATTTTCCCTTTTTTCCAAAAATTTCACCTCTAACCCCGGGATTTTCCCCTCTCTTCTAAAATTTAAACCCTCTAATCCGGTATTTTCCCACATACTTTCTTAATAAAATTACATAAAAATTATTTTTCGGTTTCCCTTGGTTAAAAATTTCCCTGGGGTAACATTTTTTTTCACAAAATTACACCCAAAACCCGGTTTTCCATCTCATTTTTGTTCTAAGTGTAGGTAAATGGTTCCCTCTGTCTTAGAATGAAAATTCCAAATAGTAGAATAATTTTTTAATCCTCCCTATTTTACCAATGCATTTATCTTGTTTTATCAATAACAACACTGCAACCACGGACTCAACCCCTTTTTCCCCCTTTTTGGTGAGCGAGAACCACATGCCCCCCGGGGGGGGAAAGCGTCTTGGTTCTGGCTCCCGGGGGGGAAGTACAACAGGGTTCGAGCCCCTCTGTGCAGTTTTTTTTGTAATACCCCGGGCAATTAAATAAAAGTACTATGAGGCCCAGAACTGCACAGAAACCCCAAGGGGGTTTTAAATGATGTAAAGGGGGTTAAAGACTTTAAAAAAAAATTACGTTTTTTTTGAAGAACCTTTTCCCAAAAGGGAATTTTTCGATCCCCACAGAATCAGCTTAAGCAAAATACTGTTTAGAAAAAGGGAGGGGGTTAAAATAAAGTGGGTTTAAAGTAGAGTAGGGAGGGGGTTGAAAGTAAAGTAGGATGGTTGATAGGGGGGGATGCGCAAAAGCTTTGTGTTTGAATGGTGCAATGTAAAAACAAAAGTAGAAAAGGGGGTAAAGTCTGGGCGACAGTGAAAGCTCTGTTCCACAAGGCACAGTACTTTCTCCCACCCCTTTTCCTTTTCCTCATAACCCGGTTTTTAAAAGGGGAAAAACCACCCGTCCCTTTTCTTCCTTTTTTCAGATGCCAAAGGAATCTGGGGGTTTCCCCCCTTGAAGACACCAAGACTCCAAAAACAGACAAAAACCAAATCTTTAAAAAAGGGGGGTGAAAACAATATGAAGTTCAATGATGAGAAATTTAAAAAATTCCCCCCGGAAAACTTAAAAAAGGGGGAAAAAAAAAATATAAGGGGGTTAAAAAAACAAATTCAACCACAAAAGAGAAAAAAATAATGTGAAAGACCGGGGGGTGATCATGTCAAGGGATCTCATTTTAAAAAATTTTCAACATTGTACCAATCCATCTCTAGAAAAATGACAGGATGGATAATGAGAACCTTCAAAACTAGGGATCCAACCCCCTGTTGACACTTTTAAAAGACCCTTGTTCTATCTAGGCTGGAATATTGCTGCCCCCAACTCCCCTTTTTGGCGGGTAAAAATTTTTAAAAAAATTAAAAAGAACCTTCAGGCATGCCCTCCATTTAAACCCTAAAAATTGGGGGAAAGCTTAAAATTCCCCAAACATGTACTCCTTAAAACCCAAAGGGGGGGAATATGATAATATGCATGGAAAACCCCAGGGGGATTATAAAAACCCCCCGAAAATCCCCCCCTATAAAAAAAAAAGACTCGGCAGACGTGCAACATCCCCCCAATGAAAAAGGGGGGGCCACTAGCACGAAAAGACAACAAATAGGTTCGGGGGCCCCAAAAATTGTTAACTCCTCCCATCATACGGGGATTACCAATAGACCCTGGCTTTTCTTAAAAAAGGCACTGGACCCCAAAAATCAAAACCTGACCAACCGGGCTGTGGTTCGCGTCGGGTTGCGTGCGGCCAACGTAACAGTGGTTGATCAAACCCGATCCATGAGGGGCCCCCTCCTGGCCCGGGGGTGTTGACCCAGAAATCCTCTCCCGGTATACTCCGGGGAATATGTTGAAGTTTCTAAGTTGGGCAACATCTTGTTTGCCAATTCTTTTTAAAAGAAAATTTCTTTAGGTTATGTTTAATGGAAATGTTTTGGACCTGAGACTTTGGTCAAGTGAACAGAAGGAAAAAAACGTGAGTTTTAAGTCGGGGAAAGGGCCAAGAAGGATTTTTTGGGGCATTCCCTTTTTTGTAGTGTCTTCTGGGGGTGTGGATTTTTTTGTGTTTAATTTTTGAAAAAAATTTTAAATTCCTGTTTTTTTTTAAAAAAATTTTTGTTATAACAATAACGGGGGAAAAAGTGATTATAAAAATTAAAAGGTTTTAAAAAATTTATTCGTGCTTTGCAATTCATGGAATATTGCTTTGTCCCCCGTGAACATATGTGCATTGGGTAAGATCGTCCTTTTAAAAATGTTTGTGTCCGTTGACCCCCCTGGAAAAATTCCTGCCTATGTCTTTAGATTCTTGTTTTGGGGGTGACCACACGAGTAGTGTGGACACCGGCAGTATTGAACCCCGATTTGAAATAAACAGGAAAAGAAAATGTATGGACTATAAATGAATAAACCCAAGGGGGCCTGAAAAACCCCCAAATTTTACGGGGAACAGTTAGTGGACAAGATTCAGGAAAAAATAATCCTCACAGAACCTAATCTTCACAGACACCTTTTTTTAAAATTCCTCTCATAGTGCTATAACTCTCATAAAAATTTTTGGAAACTGTAGTATCGTGAGATGTTATAAATTCACCCCCCCTCCACCAACACTACAGTCAACTTGAAAAACCCCAAAGCCTCTAATTTATGTTTTAGAGACTTGGTAAACCCACTGTGAGATGCTCATTTTAAAAGATTGCAATACAAAACTCCGTGTTGCCCCATCATCTTTCAACATTACTTTCTCCCCACACAACAGTCAGGTGATTTGCTGTTAAATCTCACTTCTTCTCAACTTTCCTCAATAACAAGCTCATGTTTTTTTTACTCTTTTGTACATGTGATATGACCATGGTTCCTTTTCCCTTAAAAAAATTTTCCCGATGGGTTAAATTTTAAGTCTTTTTTCCAGTACTTGTTTTACATCCCCTTATACCCAAAAACCTGGAGTATACCTGGAATGGTTTCGGGGGTTGACCCCCTGGCCCCGGGGGGGGCTGAGACAAAAACCCCGTGGTTGACTAGGGTCATCAAACAAGCTGTTATGCTGGCCACACTCAAACTGACTCGATCCCCAGCCAGGCTGGTTAGGTACTGATTTTAGGTGCCTGTCCAGTCCCCTTGAAAACCCCGGAGTCTTTGGTAATCTTCTATGTATGCACGGGGGGCAGATGAACAGTCTTGTCCCCCCCGACACTTACTGTGTTGTCTCTCAATGTACTCGTGGCGCCCCTGCTTTTCTTTTGTTGGAATGTTGCATCTCCTGCTGATTTTTTTTCTTCCATAGGGAGTGATTTTCGTGTGCAAATTTGGTATCATCCCCCAGGTTTTTCCCAAAGTATATTATATCCATCTCTGGGGGGAAAAATACAAATCAAGGGACTTCAACCGTTCGTAATTTTTAGGTGCCTTGTCTCCGGGGGGTTTCCCCTTAAAAAATTCTTTGTACACCCCCTGGTCAGCAATGCCCCGTTGCCCGGGGGGTTAAAATTTAAGCAGTATTCCAGCCTAGAGAAAAAAACTTTTAAGAAAACATCATTTTGGCGTCCTGTTTTTAAGTTTCTCTTTTCCCCCCTATCATTTTTTTCCCAGCAAATGCAGTAGATACATTTTTGTGGACTTTGAAGGCGAGATCCTCTGACTTTATCCCCCCTGGTCCTTCCTTTTTTTCCTCTATTGTCGGGGTTTGAATTTTTTTATCCCTGATACATTTTTTTAATTTTTCCCCAATTTTTTCCCTATCTGAGTAGTTGAAATTTCTTTTCATTGAACTTCATATTTTTTTTAGGGGCCCCCTTTGAAGATTTGGTTGATGTTCGTTTGGGGGTCCTGCGGGGGGTCTTCGAGGGGAAAACCCCCTTAATGGGGGGTCACCCCAAAAAGGGGAAAACACGGAAATATCTTACATCTCTGTCTATGTCCCGTTTTGGGGATGAAGAAGAGAATGGGGTATACTGTGCCTTGTGGAACAGGGGCTTTTCACTGTACGTAGCTGCCTCAAACTTTACTCTGTTTCCCCATTCTCTTTGTGTTTTTTTTCAGGGGACCCCTCTAAATTTTTTCCCTTTTTTCCTTTATCCCCTTTTTTGGGGTATTTTTAAAAGGTCCCCTTTCAAATTTTTTCCCAAAAATCTGTGTATACTACATCTTTTTTTTGTTTATCCTAAAAGCATCCGGCCCCCTTTGGGGGTCAGGAGCTGGACAAGCAAGCCCCTGCTCTAATGTTCCCCAAAGGGAAGAGAATTTTTTTTTATTTTTGGGAAAATACATGAAAAATAAATAAGTTTTTTTTCGTTATTTTCCCAAAAATTTTATTTCTTTGTAGTATAAAAACGTAATTTTACGGGTTTTAATATTAATTTTAAAAGGACCCCAATGGAAAAAAATCCTCTGTCTAAATTTTTTTTGGGTTACCCCGGTTTTCTACACATATGCTGCTATGTATGGTTTTCTGGGTTTTTGTAACCTGAAAAAAATTTCCTTTAAAAAACCCTGTTCCCCGGGGGTTTTGTAATTGATGGGTATCTAGGTGGTTGGAGATCTTGCTTCTTAGAACCCTCTCAAAGTTTTTTTTTGATATGGGAAATTTTGTGCTATCGGTCCCCGTAGTTCTTTGCAATTGCTTTGCTGCCACCTTTGTAGGTGGGGGAAAGGGCCTTCTCCCCTCCATAAATTTTAAAAACCCTGACAGGGGGTTCTTGCAGTTCTTGATGAACACGGAGTTCCATGAGTCCCGGGCCTGGGGGGGGGTGCATGGGCATGTCATTGTTGCCTTTTCAAAATCTTGCATTTTTTATAATATCAGAGATTTTTGATATGAAAATTTTGGGTTTCGTTCATAAAAAATTTAATTGGATTGTCGACCCTTAGTCTGGGCGGGGGCTCGCTGGGAAAACGGTTTTGGGACTTTAATATCTCACTCATTTCTTGGCTGTCATTTTTTGTCCTCCCACCTTGGGGGCCCCCAAAAATGGATGTTGTTTTTCCCTTTTGTTTGGGGGATAAAGAAAAAGTATTTTGTTTTTTTTTTTTTAATTTTTTTTTGGTTTTTTTTTCTTTCTGCGATTCTTGTCTCTCTAAGATTCCTTCAGCATAAGTTCGATATCTGTAATTTCTTGGGTTTTGCCCCCTTTTATTTCAGATATATTCGCCCCTCTCAGCAGCTCTGTGACTCTTCACCTTCGTCTTTATAGGGAGCATCTCTTTTTTCGTTTACTTTTTTTCTTTTTTTTTTTTAAGGGAAATTTTTCTTGGAGATCCCAAAAACCACGGGATTTTTTTTCTAGGCAAATTTCGGATCCATTTTTTTGGGGAAAATCTTCCCAGCTTGTGTAAAAACCTTTACTGTGTGTACCTCTATTATGTTTGATCTGGTGTATTGTCTTTGATACTTTTATATTCCGTATCAGATCGTCGTTTTGGGGAAAATGGGGGCCCCCGTATTTTCTACTCTTTATAGGCTCTAATTTTGTTTGGTTTAAGGTGAATTTGGTGCAGAGATTTAATAGTTAGTGTATGTGTGAATTTTCACCGGGGCTGCCCCCCGGGGGGCCCGCTAAAATTTATTTGCTATACTCCTCCTTTTTTAGTTGTCTCAAGTTGAAATCTCCCAGTAGCAAGATGTTTGGGGCAGGAGTTGGGAGTTTTTCCCAGACAGTGGAAATTTTCAAAAGCTGTTCCTGGGTGGGAAGTTGCGTCGGGGGACTTGAAACCACCACAATGAAAAGGGTTTTTTGGGTTTTTAATCTTTACCACGAAAACTTGAACTACTCATTTAGGTGTTTGGGGTAGTAATGAGCAAATGAGCGACTCTGACATACGGGCCCAAACCCCCCCTTGTTGTCTGTTTAGCTTTACATATGAATGGGTTTTAAAAGGGGGGGTTTTATATTTCGTTGTGAAAAAAAAATCCTTTTTGGGGGTTTGTGGAAGCTCAGACATTGCATTTGACCCCGTGAGCAGTCCCTTGTTTTAAATTTTTGTTTGTTAACGGTTTTAGACCCTTGTTTCAAAGACAAATGTTTTTTTATAATTTAGGGGTTTTTTGGGGGCCCCAAAATCTGTTGTTGTGGGGGGGGGGCCAATGACTTCCCCTAAAAAGTTTTTTTATTTTTGAAAGGTTTTTATTTCTTCCCCGTCTTTTTTTTTTTCCCAAAAAACCCTTTTTCGGGAAAAGGGTTTTGGGGTCCTCTCTTTTGTTTCCCATAGTCTGGCTGGTCTGTGTCTTCTTGTCCTCTTTACATGATGTGCCTGGCAAAAATGCGTTATCATTTTCTTTCATGAATTAACAAAGTGACACATTTTGGGGGGGAAATAAGTTACAGGGGGAAGTTGCACTCTCCTGTTGCCAGGGGGTGCAGCATTTTTAGGAAGGTCAACGGTGTTTCCTATCTGTTTTACCAGATATACGCCTGCGATACCCAGGCATAAAATTTGCATAGATTAGAATTTTGTTTTTTTTCCCCTTTCCACCCCGTGGACATCAGTGCTTCCACCGGGGTTTTTGTGGTAATGTCAACACTATTTATTCCCTGGGGTATCTCCTTTTGTTCCATCCCCAGCAGTATCACTATTTTGACCTCTGTGAATTGAATAGCGTTTCACTTTTTATCCCGGGCCCCCTATCTCCATTCGTGCCCGTCCTCCGGCCCCAAAAACCCCGGGGGCACTGTCCCCCAGGACAAACACTAGCGCCCTCTGGAGCACTGTCGCCCAAAAACAGCTCCGCCCCAAACCCACCCAAATTTTCCCCCGCTGTCATCCCAAAAAGGACATGTCTTTCAAGAGGATATTTTTTTGGTGTTCTTGTCTTTTTTAAAATATATTTAAAATTTTTTTATTCAGATGTATCTCGCTCAGGCAGATCCCCAAAAAAATTTTCTCTGGTTCAATATCATATGTGGTCACTGGTTTAAAGTTCCCGCACGACCCATGGGACCATTTTCCTTTGAATTGCATCAAAACCCGGCAGGTTTTTCCCCTTTTTTATTCCCGATTTTGGGGGGTTTGGGTTTTAAAAAACTTTTTTTAATATATTATAACCTTCTTATGGGAGGGAGGGTAGGAAGGCTTAATTTTATAAAAAAATTATATATATAATATATATATATATATATATATATATATATATATATATATATATATATATATATAAAATATATATATATATATATATATATATATATATATATATATATATATTTATATATATATATATTTGTGGAGGGGGAGCCAGTTTGTGGTGCTCCATACTTTTTTTTGCGTAAACGAAAAACCAAAAAAAGTGGGGAAGGGCCAGTTTAAGCGGGCGTCATCGTTATCCGCCGGTGATTACAGAGTCGTAAAATCCCTGCATCAGCCGTTGCTTCTGTATCAGTAAAAATGCAGTGTGCATGTTGGGAGTTGAGTATGGATGTATGGGGGGGACCCCGCCAGCGGAGGTGTGGGGAAGGTTTGTTTCCCTCTATTCGGCTGGGGGGGGGAAGGGGGCGCTCAGGACTCGTCATTGGATGATGAACAGAAGAACACCTCGGTTCACAGTAAGAACACGGTGATTAGTGTGCCAAATGGAGTTTTTCAAATTGAATATAAGTGAAAAACTTGAAAAAAGTGTTTTTTTTTAGAAAACAGATGGCCCTCCCCCCCCACCACCCTGGTCCCCCCCACATCAGGTTAGGCCTATGATTTCCCTGACCAAGGGTGTTCCTTTGTGCTCCAAATTACTCACATTCCGATCCTCCCCCCCCACCCTCACCCCCCATGTACCCATCTGCCCTTTCCCCCCGTCACCCCACAGCTGGTGCCCCCCCCCCACAATTCCAAAAGTGCCGGGTTCCCGGAATCCCATGACAGAGCCAAGGCCGTGGAACCCCCCAAAGGAAAACTGTCAAGTGTGCCATGGTTATGTGCACTCAACCCTCAAATGGCAACATCCTCACACAATGGATGTCTAGGCTCAGGAGGGCTCCAAATGGGAACATAACAGGCCCTCCCCAGCAGACAGAGCTGACAGCACCCCGACTTCACCTCTACAGAGGACCTAAAATCTCAATAAATTTAAAATCCACCAGGACGCTGACAAAAAAGCAGCTCGCCATAAGTTATCTCCTACCTCTTGAAGAAAATCAACGTCTCCTGCAAACAACGGATCCTGGTACAACCAAATGCTTTTGGCAATGCCTGTTTGGCTGTCCCCAAAGGGGGAAATCACTAAAAACATCTGTTTTGGGAAAAAAAGCATTCCCCAGAGATGACAACCTCGCCCGTCCCCCCCCCGATAAACACCCCCGGTTAAATGTTAACAACAGGACACCTGCGCCTCAAAATCGGGCCCCCAAATTAGAAAAAAATAAAGGGGGTAATCTTTCGGACACTGAGACTTATAACCAGTGATGATACCATCTTCCTAAGGATGTCTTACAACACAACCCCTGAAGGACAAACATCCACCTAGGGCCCCAACCCTTCCCCCCCGGCATTGCAACGGTGAAGAACATTTAACCTTAAGGACCTTGTGTATAAAGCTGCTATGTCATACCCAGGGCTCAGCACGGTTCCCCGGGTTTTAAAGGGCCCAAACACTTAAAACAAATGCTCAATCCAGCCGGGGTTTCAGAGGTTGCTGTCTGAACTCCCCAAAATTTTTCCAATGTGTGCCTGGCTGGCAGTGTCCCAGAGGCCATTGACCCTTTTTTGGTGCCTCTTTTCCCCCCCGGAAAAAGGAGGGGGAAATCAGGCCCATTGCGTGGGCGCACCCTTGGCCTGTCCCAAGGCTGCATACAATGGTGAAAAAGATGCTGCCCGTGTTAAACCAACTCACCCCCGGTTTTGGTGTTCAACAAGGCTGTGAAGCATGCCCTAAACCTATAATCAACAACAAGTCAATAAAAACCTTGATCAAATTGGACTTTCCAATTTTAACTCAGTCAAAGGAGCCCTAAGCAGTTCTAGACACTTCCCCCCCTTACCCTTCATAGAATCATGTGGGTTTTAAACTTTGTTTGGGGGACCATGAAATTGACTCATGGGTGTGCAACGGGGACCCTCTCCCCCCTTTCATTTTGTCAGTCTCAAAGGAAGTCCAACCTGTCAGTGAGCTCAATATCTGGTTCTTGAATGATTACCTAGCTGGCACTACAGAATCTCTCCCGGGGAACAGGAAATTTTAAAACGGGAAGAGCCGGGCCACTTTAAACCCACCAAAGGAAATAGTTTCACCAACGAAGATGATCCAAACATTGTGCTGTTTTATCGGGCGAGCCATTGATCCGCTAAAAACTCTCCGGTCTCCCCCGGACCCCATCGATCTGGGCCTGGAAAAAAAATCTCGCATCAAGACGATGGGGAAAGGAGGAAAAGACATCAAACCCCCTGTCTTTTTCCTCTCACCAGGTGCCCAGTCCCAAAACTTACTTCCTGAGATTCCCCGTTCAGCAGTCCAAAAATCAAGGGAATGCCTCCCAAAAACCTGCTAGAAATGTTTGAAAATTTCCCCCAAATGGACAGTGGATCAAACCTCCCCTTCCCGTCGGCTTGGGGGGGTGGGAAAAACCAAATCCTCAAATTTGCCCTACCCTTTCTTATCCTCTTCCCTGCATCAAATGAGCTAATAAAACAAACTTCCAACAACTTCAGTGATTGCGGAATACAGAACCCCACACACCGTCCATCACTGAATGGGGGGCTCTTGCTGCTCCCCACCAAAACCTGTCGCGGCCCAAAAAAATCAAAAGGGGGCCCCCCTAAAAAATTTTCCCCAAAGGGGGGCATAAAGGGATGCCCTCCCTCTTGGGAACTTCTTTTGGCTTTCCCCCAGTTTTTTGGAAAACCCCCCCCCTTTTGGTGGCTCTGCCCCCCCTTCAGGAAAAAAGTTTTGGGTGCAAACCCAAAATATTTTGTTTAATTTTTAAATCCCCAAGGGGCCAAAACCAAGAAATCCCCAAAAAACCCTTTAAAAGTTTCCCCCGAGGCCCCCTCATGCGCCAAAATACCCCCAAACAAACCCCCGCAGATCACCCTTTGGGGAAAATGGAACTCTTAGCATGGGACTTCCTGTTTTTTTTGACATCATCCATCACAGTTGGGGACGGGGGGGTTACCAAGAAGGGTCAGATCGGATAAAGGGGGGGAAAAACAGTATAAAGTCCCCCTGGGGGCGGAACCGGATCGGGGGAAAAATTAAATTTTCCCCTTAAAAACGGGTTGACTCACAACCCCCAGGGAAAGGGGGGCCCTTTATGTTTAGCGCCTCAGTTGGCATCCCGAGGAAAAACTCTGCATACTGGGGCCCTCCCCTTGGGGTGGGAGTTATAATCTTTTTTTATTTCCAAGTAATCATGTTCATGTTTGTTTTTCTGTCAATTATTCTTTTTTTAAACATTTTTCTATAAATATATAAAAAGGGGGGTTGGAGAAAAGGAATATTCAAAGGGTTGGAAGAAATCCCAAAAATTCTTCCTTGAACCATCCTTTTCCCGGGTATGGGTCCCACAATTTGCCCGAGGTGGACCCCAAAAAAAAAATTTTATATATATATATATATTAATTTTATATTTTTATTTTTTATTTTTTTTTTTTTTTTTTTTTTTTTTTTTTTTTTTTTTTTTATATATATATTAACATACATATAATGGTACATATACTTTGTTTGATATTAACAATTTTCATTGTACTACTAGTCAGTCACGTGATGTGCAACATTTACTTTAGGTATTTAGAAACCTACTAAGTACCTATTTGTGACACGGAACACGTTGTTGAAATGAAGTACAGTAAAGAAGCAAAGATTGACTTACTATCTGGAGGTGTGGCGTCAAATTCTTCCATTCACTGCAGAGAGTGTTGTCTCCACTCTCGCCTGGCACCGAACCGATATCTGAGGGAACACATAATGGCTGAGGAATATCGTATTTTCGTCCAACCTCTATATATATGTATATATATATATATATATATATATATATATATATATTTTATATATATATATATATATATATATATATATATATATATATATTTATATATATATATATATATATATATATATATATATATATTGTTATGAGGTGTTATGGATTTTGTTATGGGGCTATGGAACCCAGCATGTATTGTTGTAATTAAGTAATATGAATACCTAATTATATTGAATTAATAAGAATTACTGCCACCCTTAAGACTTAAAGAAGCTGAATTAACCTGATTTTCTCAATATAATAGGTTATAAATACACACATTTAAATAAGTAGTTATAAAAGTTGCATGTCTCATTGCAATTAAATAAGATATTTTTTGAGTACATTGTGAGAGTGAAAGCGACAGTTTTTTCTTTATTGTTATTGTTTGGGAGTAGGTGAGCTAGCTAAGCCCCGCCCTCCTTCTTCCTCACTTCCCAAGATGGCTGATGCAGGTTAAGCTGGTGGTAGATACTGGGCTTTTGTTGATATGTTCTGGGCAGAGATGGGTTATAGGTTACAGTGAAGGTGCCACCATTCCCTGATATTCCTGTGATCAAGACACTGGAGGGTTAAAGAAATGTTAAGAAAAAGAGAGTTAAATGTGGCAGGTGAACCATGTGGTTTTGGTAAGGCTAGCTATATGTTTAGGATTGTAAGACCTGTACATATTATATATATCTCTTAATATTAAACTATTTTTATAATGTTGGTTTAAATAACCTTTTGAGAGGAATGGTGAGAGGACCAATAAGTTTTCGATACAGCAGTTAATCATAGTAAATATTATTATAGACAATGCCTTTACAACCCCACACTAGGGTGTAGAATCTTGATGATAAGTAAAGGGAAAATAACATAACATATATACATACATACACAAGAAAATTTTTTTTTTTTAAACTAAGATGTTTGAATGTGCGTGGATGTAGTGCAATGATAAGAAATGATTGTTATTGTTATGAAACAAACAAACAAACAAACAAACAAACAAATTTTATTTCATTGCAGATTACATGGGTTTGGAAGTTACAATGTAAATTGAGTGCAAGGAGAGCCACTGACATGCCATGGCATTAGGGGGGCTTATTCTAGTCCTTAAAAACTATGTACTAATATTGAGAAATTTATTGAGTTTATTCTAGTTAAAAATTATTTTCAAAATTACAATATGATGAAATTTTACTGTTTAAATTATTATATAATGATATTAGATCTTAGATTGTTACAGGTGTTAAAATTCTTGAATGATAAAATGGAATTGAGATTATCTTAAGGAAAATAACATTGAGCATTTTTGACATTAACTTATAATATGAGTAGGGTAAATAATAGTAACATATTATTAAAATTGAGATTATCGTATAGGAAAGTAACAATGAGCATTTTTCAAAGTAGTTTATAGTATGATCATTTAGGTTTGGGTGAGTAGGTGGTTTTTGAGTTGAGTCTTAAATTGATTTTCAGACAAGATTATCTTAATATTTACTGGTAATGAATTCAGATTCTGGGGCCCTTTATGTCATAGAATTTTTACATAGGTTGATATGAACACGGGTATATCAAAAGAGATCTGTGTCTGTGTTGTGGTCATGGGTCCTATTAAAGTTGGTGAGGAGAGTTTTTAGCAGAGGGTTTATATTAGAGTGTAAAGTTTTATATATGTAGTAGGCACAAGAGTAAGTATGAATGTTCTTTACGGTGAGTAGTTTGAGACTTTTGAATATTGGTGGAGTATGCTGTCTAGAGTGGAATTTGTTATCATTCTGACTGCGGCCTTTGTTGTGTTATGAGTGGTCTAAGGTGATTTAACGTTGTTGATCCCCATGCACAGATTCCATAGGTGAATACGGGTAGATAAGTGAATGATATAGTGCAAGGAGAGCTGATTGAGGTACATAATAGCGTATCTTTGATAATATGCCTACTGTCTTCGAGATTTTTTTGGGAAATTTGTTGTATATGAATGAAAAAAGTTGGATGTAATGTCCATAAGCGAAAAAAGCTGAAGGGTAGGTGGGTTTCGGTGAGGATAAATAAATGGGATTAAGTCAGGAGTATGTGAGAGAGTTAGAGCTAAGGAAGGGGTAGCAATAATGTTGAAGGATCTGTTATGGAGAAAAGAGGTAATTTAAATATATAAATTCAAAGATTATGTGGATTAAAATAAGGGTCGGATGTGAAAAGTGGCTAAAATAAGTGTGTTTGTACCTGGAGAAGAGGAGAATAGGGGAGAGAGAGAGATTTTAAGAGATGTTAAGCGAGTGTGTAGGAACTTTTGAGCCAAGTGAAGTAATTGTGGTAGGGGACCTAAATGCAAAAAGCAGGATTAACGTTTAGGGAAGGTGTGGTAGGAAAGTTTGGGGTGCCAGGTGTAAATGATAATGAGGAGCATTTGATTGAACTTTGTATAGAAAGGGTTTAGTTATAAGTAACACATATTTTAAAAATACAGGATAAATAAGTATACAGTATATGGTATAGGGCGCAATGTCAGTAATTTGTTCGACTACATATCGGTAGATAAAAGACTGTTGGGTAGACTTCAGATTACATATTTATAGAGGGCCACAGATATATCAGATCACTTTTTAATTGTAGCTACAGTGAGTAAAAGGTAGTTGGGATACAAGGGAAAGTGGAAGCAACAAGTAAGAGAGAGGTGAAGGTTTATAAACTAAAGGAGAAGGCAGTTAGGGTAAGATATGGTTAATTAGACACATATGCAACACTTGGGTATCTTTATTGAGGAAACGTTTCGCCACACAGTGGCTTCATCGTCCATACAAAGGAGAATCGTAAAAAACAGGAAGAGTTTGAGGTGGTCAGCCCCTCAATCTTGAATATAATAACAGCATATGTGCGTAGAGGAAGTTTATATACTGTAGACAGGAGAGGTGCAGCAGTTGTAGGAGGTGTCACATTTGTTCAATGTGGAAGTAGGTCGTGCCCAAGGAATAGGCAAGCGAAGAACCAACTCGTCGGTTCTCTGAACCATTCATTTACAGGGTAAGATATAAACAACTGTTGGAGGACAGATGGGCTAGTGTGAGAATAGGCAGTGGGGTAGAAAGATGTATGGGGTAAGTTTAAGAATACAGTGCTAGAGTGTTCAGCAGAAGTTTGTGGTTATAGGAAAGTGGGTGCGGGAGAAAAGAAGAGCGATTGGTGGAATGATGATGTAAAGAGAGTAGTAAGAGAGAAAGTTAGCATGAGAGGTTTTTACAAAGTAGAAGTGATGGAAGGAGGAGGAGTATATGGAGAGAAAAGAGAGGTTAAGAGAGTGGTGAAGCAATGTAAAAAGAGCAAATGAGAGGTTGGGTGAGATGTCATCAACAAATTTTCCTGAAAATAAGAAAAAGTTTTGGAGTGAGATTAATAAGTTGAAAGCCTAGGGAACAAATGGATTTGTTAGTTAAAAATAGGAAGGAGAGTTATTAAATGGAGAGTTAGAGGTATCGAAAAATGGAGGGAATATTTTGAGGAATTGTTAAATGTTAATGAAGACAGGGAAGCTGTGATTTCGTGTATAGGGCAGGAGGAATAACATCTTACAGGAGTGAGGAAGAACCAATTGTGAGTGTGTGCGTGGGGCAGTGGGTAGAATGAAAGGGGTATAGCAGCTGGGACTGATGGGATAACCATAGAAATGTTAAAAGCAGGTAGGGATATAGTTTTGAAGTGGTTAATGTTTTTATATAATAAATGTATGGAAGATGGTATGGTAAGGATTGGCAGAGAGCGTCCATAATTCCTTTGTATAAAGGCAAAGGGACAAAAAAGAGTGTAAAAATTATAGGGGAATAAGTCTGTTGAGTATACCTGGTAAAGTGTATGGTAGAGTTATTATTGAAAGAATTAAGAGTAAGACGGAAATAGGATAGCAGATGAACAAGGAGGCTTTATGAAGGTAGGGGTGTGTAGACCAAGTATTTACAGTGAAGGGTAAAAAGTTTTTGTGGCATTTATGGATTTGGAAAAAGGTGTATGATATGGTGGATAGGGAGGGGCAATGTGGCAGATGTTGCAAAGGTATAGAATAGGAGGTAGGTTATTGAAAGCAGTGAAGAGTCTTTACGGATAGTGAGGCTCAGGTTAAAGTATGTAGGTGAGAGGGAAAATTATTTCCCAGAAAAGTAGGCCATATACAGGGTTGTGTGATGTCACCATGGTTGTTCAATATATTTATAGATGGGGATGTAAGAAAAAGAATGATCGGGTGTTGGCAAGAGGTGTGGGGTTAAAATTTAAAGAATCTAACACAAAGTGGGAGTTGTCACATTGCTCTTTGCTGATGACACTGTGCTTTTGGGACATTCTGAAGAAAAGTTGCAGAGGTTCGGGGATGAGTTTTGTAGGGTATGTAAAAGAAGGAAATTAAAAGTGAATATAGGAAAGAGTAAGGTGATGAGGATAACAAAAAATTAGGTGACGAAAGGTTTGGGTATCAGATTGGAGGGAGAGAGTATGGAGGAGGTGAATGTATTCAGATATTTGGGAGTCGACGTGTCAGCAGATGGGTCTACGAAAGATGAGGTGAATCATAGAATTGACGAGGAAAAAAGGTGAATGGTGCACTGAGACAAAGAACTTTATCCATGAAAGCAAAGAGGGAATGTACGAGAGTATAGTTATACCAACGCTCTTATATGGGTGTGAAGCATGGGTGATGAATGTTGCAACAAGGAGAAGGCTGGAGGCAGTGGAGATGTCATGTCTGAGGGCGATGTGTGTGTGAATACAATGCAGAGAATTCGTAGTTTGGATATTAGTAGGACGTGAGGATTACCAAAACTATTGTCAGAGGGCTGAGGAGGGGTTATTGAGATGGTTTGGACATGAACAAAATAGAATGACTTTGAGTGTATAAATCTCTAGTGTAGGGAAAACTGGGTAGGGTCGTCCTAGGAAAGGTTGGATGGATGGGGTAAATGAGGTTTTGTGTGCGAGGGCTTTTATTTCCAGCGAGCGTGCGTAAGTATGTTAGATAGGAACAATTGGAGACAAATGGTTTTAGGACTTGATGTGCTGTTGGAGTGTGAGCAAAGTAACATTTATGTAGGGTTTCAGGTAAATTGGCAGTCTGGACTTGAGTCCTGGAGATGGGAAGTACAGTGCCGGCACTCTGGAGGAGGAGTTTATGTTGCAGTTTTGTAGCTGTAGAGTAAGCACGCCTCTGTCAAGACAGTGATGGAGTGAATGATAATAAAGTTTTTTTTTTGGGTCACCCTGCCTTGGTGGCCACCCTGCCTTGGTGGCCACCCTGCCTTGGTGGCCACCCTGCCTTAGTGGCCACCCTGCCTTGGTGGCCACCCTGCCTTGGTGGCCACCCTGCCTTGTGGGAATCGGCTGATGTGTTATTAATATATATATATATATATATATATATATATATATATATATATATATATATATATATATATATATATATATACAAATTGGATTCATTTATAATTAATAAAATTTGGGAAGAATTTAATGATAAATTGGACTAATCTTAATTCTTGGGAAGAGTTTCAGGTTCTTTCTTATGTTCCTCTTCACAGAGTCGTGCGATGTTACGCTACTGTGAGGTGTAGTCTTTGTTAGTGTGATGTGACTGTGAGGTGTAGTCTCGCCCTTATATAAGCCCTTCTTGTCATGTTTCCTGTTATAGTTCCTTGATAATGTGAGTAGTCACGAAAGCGCTTGAATTCCTCTATTTTTCATAGTGGTTGTCTTACATATATTATATATATATATATATATATATATATATATATATATATATATATATATATATATATATATATATATATATATATATATATATATATATATATATATGCAAGACAACCACTATGAAAAAAGAATTCAAGCATTCCCATTATCAGAACTATAGTTCCTTGATAATGTGAGTAGTCACGAAAGCGCTTGGAATTCCTCTTTTTTTTCATAGTGGTTGTCTTGCATATTTTGATATCACCTGATTACTGTGATCTTTTTGCATATATATATATATATATATATATATATATATTATAGATACACATACATACATGTGTTGCCCATTACTGCTGATCATGTCACCCCTGATGCTAGCTCATATGTGGCCATGGAATTCTCCCAGGCAAT
Source organism: Cherax destructor (assembly GCA_009830355.1). Classification (NCBI taxonomy): domain Eukaryota; kingdom Metazoa; phylum Arthropoda; class Malacostraca; order Decapoda; family Parastacidae; genus Cherax; species Cherax destructor. The sequence continues at coordinate 75,377 of WNWK01004733.1, forward strand.
CTCTTGGTTGTATGTACTAAATCCCTTGTGAAAGTTGTGATATCCTTTATTGGACAAATTGGAATATCTCTTGAAAGTGGAGTAAACACCATATATGTAATAACTACTTGACAAGAATCCAGTGCTTTGTTTACTCTCATGTGAGGCACAGAGGCCACTTTGTAGACTTGACTAATGCCAAAGAATTCTCCAGTTCAACGAAACATCATGAAATTATGTCTTATTAAGTATTTTGCACAGCCTATTTCGAATTTGAGTTTTGAAATGTATGAACTTGACAAGTTTATAATCCAGAATATTGTTCATAATATTATAGGTAAAATTATTATTAATAAAAATACAGAGTGCATTCTTTGTTAAGAAGAATCGGTGAGTCGAGTCTGACTCAGGTTTAGTCAGCTTTGTTAGTGCTTGAGTTAGTTAAACTCAAGCTTGAGCAACAAGGGAGCTGCGTGCTGTCACTAAGAGGAATTTGATAAAGAGAAGGAGAGGAGACAGTTTTGACGTACTACTGAAGACAGTTTCAGTGTTCAGAAGTCTGTGTCGCTAGTACCTCAGACATTCCATGCCAGCCTTGGTCGTGTGCGGGTATGTTTGGGAGAGCCCTCTGGTGACTGCTTGGCGAAACTTTATTTTCTCCAAGATGGTGTAAGGCTACAGACGACGGGTTAACACTGTCTGTGTTGACATGCTGCAAGGAGCGATTTATCCTTCTAACGCAGAGATCTTGCTACCAGCCATATTACGAGACACCTGGGGATATCCACCTAAATTATATGGCATTTTGCTGAATGGAGCCAAGAGAATATTCATCAAGTTTGCATGCACGGAGGCATACGATCGGATCGTTGACGCATATCAGGACAAAAGTCAGGTGGTCATGCAAGGAGTTGAGATATGTCTCAGGGATGTTTCTGCTACATATAAATGGTTGAAATTACGTAATGTACCATTTGAGGAGGGAGAAATGGACATACGGGATGTCTTGCAGAAATATGGAATTATCCATGCCGTCAACGTGGGATGTTGGACACAAAGTTTATACGCAAGGATGTTGGAAGGGACATATTCGGTTAAGATGACATTGAGGAGGCCTATCCCGTCGTATGTATTAATGGAACATTTTCGTACTCAGGTATACGTAACATACGCTGGCCAGGAATGAACATGCCGGTTGTGCGGGCAACCAGGACATGTAGCAGCTGAATGTGTACGACGACGAGACGACGGGCGACGGGGTGGTGAGGATGGAGCGAAGAGCCTGGAAGGAAGGACATTAATGGGCGAAGATATGGCAGGAAGGACAGAAGAGAGGAGGACAAGAGGACAATGCATTCAACGTGGAGTGAGGAGGTGGAACAAGCAGAGATGGAGCAACGAGTGGTGGAGTTGGAGCCGTTGTTAGCACCTAGGGCGAATAGTGGGAAGAGTACGACCCTGGAGGATGGTACAGGCATTTCGGGTGAGGAAGAAGAGATACTGCAGGACCTGAATGATATTATTGGTGGTGAGGATTTTTTAATTGAGGAAGTGTCGGGAGGAGTGTGTGAGGTAGAGGTGGGGAGGTGTAGATTGATGACAAAGGCAGTGGTGCATCTGGTGAGGTGAGAGTGGTTGTGGCAGAGGTGCACAGGGAAGATGACATGGAGGTAACAGTGGAGAGAGGGGAATCCAGGAAAATGCCTGGTGATGAGACGGAGGATGATGTTTTGACTCCGGCTCAAAAGACAGGGAAGAAGGTGTGGGCTGAGGTGGTGCAGGGTAAAGGGGGATGAGTAAAGGGGAATGAAGGCCCTAGGGATCAGAAGGGTGAGGGGAGGGGAAAGGGAGGTTTTGGAAGCACCATGAATGTTAAAACAGACAGGAGACTACTGAAACAGAAAGGAAAACCACAACTGTTTAATTCCGGTGTTTGACTATGAATGTTAATGGCCTCAAAAATGAGGTCAAACGAAAATGGGTAGAAATATCATTGAAGAGATTAAGAGTGGATGTAGTATTCTTCCAGGAACACAACTTTAGGTGTGGGAATGAGCTAGGCTTAAAAGGGTATAGGGTTTTCACGGGTGGGGCAGAGCTGTTTAAGGGAGGAGTGATGATGGGAGTTAGGGAGTCAAGCCCTTTCACCTTGCTTTCGTGGGAGGAGGGGGAGGGGGGATGGTAAGGGTAAATGGTAGGTGGGGCGAGGTGCAGGTTTGCTTCATTGGCGCGTATATGCCGGCTGTCATGAATAAACAAATAAAGGAGGAATTTGTAAGGTCGGAGTTAATATATGCCTTCCGAGGGCTACCTCATGTTACATTAATAGCAGGAGACTGGAATAGCGTCATACGAGTACGGGATGTGGAACCAAGAGGAAGGTGCGTTCTGGGGCTTTGAGGAGGTATTGAGTGCGGTGGGGTAGTGATGTAGTGGGGGAAGGGGTGAACCTGTTGAGTATACTTTTTATAGGAAGGGATATGCTGCAAGGCTGGACAGAATCTATGCGACGAGGGCCGTGGTGGTGGAAAAGGTGGAGTGCATAGAAGTGGGTTTTTCTGATCATAGAGGCGTCTTGATTGAAGGGGGGTGGGAGGGAATGGTAAAGGTGTATCAAAGTTATTGGAAGTTGAATATAAGGTTGTTGGATAGAGAGGGGGGGGAGCTATTTCGAGGATGGGGGAAGGGCTGTGGAGGGGAGGGGATTACCAATGTAGCTAAATGGTGGAATGAGATTGGGAAGGTGGAAATTAGAGAATTTTTTAAAAGGGTAGGTAGGGAGGAGGCAAGGTTTAGGAATGGTTATCAGTGGTATTTAGAGGGTTTGTTGAAGGACTGTTATGGGGGGACTGGGGAGACGATCTAGTGAGGAAGTGGTTGAATTACATAATAGGTTAAGGGAAATACAGGACGAAAGGTTTCAGGCTTTAAGGATACGGAGTGGTTTGGAAGAGGTCCTTTGGGGCGATAGGGCGTCGGAGGTAGTATAAAGATGTTTTCAATGCGTAGGGAGGGTATGCTGATATCGACATTAAAAATGGAGGAGGGAATGGGAGGATACGAGTCGGGGAGAGTGTTGACGACAATGGAAGGCACGAGTGGTTTTGCTGAGTGTTGGTATAGAAGGAAGTATGAAAGGGAAGCACGGAACATGGAGGCAAGTGAAAATATCCTAGGTGGAATAAAGAAAGGATTGAGTGAGGAGGATAGGTGTGCTTGTGAGGGGAAAATATCGGAGGAGGAGGTATGGGAGGCGGTTAAAGGTCTGAGAATGGGGAAGACGCCAGGCATAGATGGCTTGCCAGGTGAATTGTACGTGATATATTGGCAGACGTTGAAAGGGGTATTGGTAAAAGTTGTTAATGAGATGAAGGAAGAGGGTATCATGGGGGAGATGATGAGGATGGGAGTAGTGGTGTTAGTACCAAAGGGGAGGCAACCAAGCGGGTTAGGAGATTATAGGGCGATAGCTTTGATGTGCACGGACTACAAGGTATTTGCGAAGATCATAGCGAATAGGATCAAGAGGGGTTTAGGGGGCATGCTGCATGGTGGGCAATTTGGGGTGCCGGGTAGAAGTATCAGGATGGGGCATAGGAGAATTAAGGGTTTCATAGATGAGAGTCAGATAGGTGTATTGGGGCTGGATTGGAAGATGGCGTACGATAGAGTAGATAGGGGTATGTTGTTAGAGATATTGAGGAAGCAGGGGTTTGGGGAGGAAATAGTGAAATGGGTGAAAACGTTGTATACGGGGGCGTTGATAAAGGTTCAAATTAATGGGAGGGTAGGTATGGCTGTCAACATGGAGAGGGGACTGAGGCACCAATGTCCGCTGTCTAAGATCCTGTTTGCATGCCTGCAGGATCCATTTTATAGGTTGGTAGATGAAGGGTTAGGAGAAGATGGGGTGCAGGGGGTAGACCAGGCAGGTATAGTAGGTTATGTTGATGATACCACCGTCATGGTTAAGAACGAGGAGCATCTGAGTCTGATAAATGGGATGGTGGACATATTTGGGCGATCAACAGGCATGAGGGTGAATAGGGGAAAATCCAATCTATTAGAGGTAGGGAGTTGGAGGGAATGGGGACGTTGGAAGTAAGGGAAGGGTGGAAATGTGTAGATACCTTAAAAATCTGTGGGATAGTATTTAGTGATGATCCATTGGTGGCTAGGGAGATGAACTCGAGAGCGGTGGTAAGTAGGATGAAGGGTTGGGGTATTGGGGAAGTAACGTTATTACAAAGGGCAGTCGTGGTGAATGTTTTGGTGTATAGTAAACTGTGGTTTTGTGCAGCAGTATACCCACTCATGGAAATGGACGTGAGGAGATTGTTGCAAAGCGTACTTAGGTTTGTATGGGGGCATGGGAGGCACTGGTTAAGTAGGGAGGTGGCAGAAACTAAGGTTAAAGGGGGGGGTTAGTACCCTTAAGGTGCAGGTTAAGGGGTGTGTTTGTAAGGCAGGAGTATTTGGCGAGGGGAGGGGAGAGGGGCAGGAGTGTGGGTTTGGTAATGAAGGAGGTACGTAGGTGGTGGGGGGGAAGGAGTTATTAAGGTGTGAAGCAATTCTGAGGGATCTGATGGTGGTGAGAGATCCAGGGAGGGTAAGGGTAAGTCGATTGGATAGGATAGGAATGGGGTAACAGGAGGTGCAGGGAAAGGCAACTTTTCCGATGTATGATTGGAAGGGAACCTGGAGGTGGCTGAGGAAATTGAAATTGCATCCACGGGTAAAGGGACACAGGGTATAGATTTTTGCATGGGATATTGGCTTCGAAGGTGCAGCTTTTTGTAATGAAGATTGTAGGGGATGGGAGGTGTGCCAGGTGTGGGGGGGTTAGATACGGCATATCATGCGGTATACTTTTGTGAGGGAGTAGTGGAGGGGAGGGAATGGTTTGGTGGGGTTTTGAGGTCAATACAGGGAAAGGGTATATCAGTTTTACGGGCGCTATGTTTGGACATGAAGGAGTTCTCGGAAGGTATACAAAGGGCATTGTCATATTTAGTATTAGATTTTATACATCTTTCGTGGGGAATGAGGAAAATGAGGGTCGAGGTCAAAATAAGGGCTCTAGCTGCTGGGTTTTATAGGACAAAATGTCGTAATAAGGGTATATATGGTAGGGCTTGGGACATGGCTTTCCCGTGCGAATATCGACAAATTACAATACATAAGTTACTAAGGAGGAGGCAAGGTGACAGGGCGGGGCTTTAGCTGGTTGGGGGGGAGGGGGTTTATTTCAAGTTTGAGAGGGGGCTGAGATGTTAGTGTAGGAGGAGTGCGTGTTGGGGTTTGAGTAGGTGGGGGTGGTGGGAAGTGGGTGTGTGTGTGAGTGGGTTTTTTTTTGGGGGAAGGAGCTACGGGTGGAGGGGAGAGGGAGAGCGAGTGAAGGGTCAAGGGGAAAATTTTGAGGTCAGGGGAAGGGTTGGAGGTTATGGTTCTGTTTCGGTAGTCTTTTGGGGATTTTAACCCCTTTTTTTTTTTTGGTCTGTTAGAGGAGGATGCCAATGTCTTATTGGAAGCCAAGGCAGTGTCATGGGTAAGGTGTATGATGTTCTCGTACTAAGGTACATCATAGTAATTGTTAGGAGAATTAAATATTTTGAAATAAGAGGAAATATATAAATATGTTCTGTAAATTTCCTGTTTTAGATTATTAGTCTATGGCAAGCATGACGTGTCATCTGGCGAGATGTTTAGGGCAGTTTGGGGCTGTGTAAGGGGGTTTAGGTATTCTCATTATATAAGGTGGACACTTAATAATATAGAAGGTTTGTGTAATAATTGTAGAAGGTAAAAAATGTAATGTTGTTCAAGAGAGTGGATGGTTAGGTCATGTTATATATGTATGACAGATTTTATGTTGGACAATGTTATAATTTGTTTTAGTCACGTGATAAAAGTGACTTAGTGGTTCACTTATGACATGTAATGTACGGTGTGGAGTTTATACATGTACTTTGTTGTAGATGTGGAGAGAAATTATAACCTGTTATGTAAGTGTTCTAAGGTTTTTTGAATATTCAAAGTAAAGGGGGGAGACAGGGGGGGTAACAGTAGGGCCTGAAACTTATTTGAGGTGTTTATTTATAAGTGCAGGATAAACAAGCTGCACTTTTTAGTAACATTTAAAGTTTTTGTCTTTCTGTTTTGTTATGGAGAGACAGGAGGACTGGAGTAACCCCGGCACGTATGGTGTCCTATGTGTTATATTTTGTTACTACACATATGTGTTGGTATGTATTAGGTATGGAAAAATATTAAATATAAAAGCTGAACAATATGTAGGGTGATTTGGGAGGGTTGTTGGTGGGGGATTATGAGGGTACAGTGGTATCCCTTGTGTTGTTTAATGTAGGAAGTCACCCTGGAGGAGGTTTAGAGTATTAATGTACTGTTTTGTATTAATGAGTGATGTTGAATAAATATTGCTTGTTTAGTTCAAGTGTAATGGAGGTGGATTGTAAAGAAATATGTTGATTTTTTTTTTTTTTGTTCAGAGGTGTGGTTCTTGGTATGTATAAAGTTAAGGTTGGCACAATGCAATTTATGTATAATGTGTTTTTATAATAAAATATAAAAAAAAAATTAAGTACCATAACTGGCTTAAGTAATTAAAATACGGTTAGTTTATTTACATTTTCTGTTGATGACTTATGTTTCCTTTCAGGTTATTTATACAATTGATTCCTTGTGTTCTGTACGCCTCAGTAATCTACTTCACTTTGTTGTTTTCAATTTACTAGAGAGAGACCCTTCTGCCTAATATAAGTATGGTAAGGGAAATCCAAGCACCAGTCGTCGGTCAAGGAGACGTTAGCAGCAGACAATTTGACCTAATGTGAAAAGGCCAGTGCTCGACCATAGGTGCAAAGACATTTGGATCCTTCACCTCCTTGACAAGAGTAAGGATATTTGTTTACATTTGTTGGTCATCGTTCATCGTCCTCACATAGCTGACAGTCCACTGATTGTCTACTCCAGAGGCAACCATTAAGTGTCCATGCAAGTGGAAGCACTTAAATACCAGTCGCCAATTAGTGGTATCGTGATAACACTATGTAACACTATGTACCTGGCAAGTGCTATTTTACAACTCCTTTTATTGTAAAATAATATAAAATGCCCATTATTCCAGGCCACGGTGCCCCAGGCCACGGGGCACCGTGGCCTGGGGCACCGTGGCCTGGGGCACCGTTGCCTGGGGCACCGTGGCCTGGTCGTTAAAGCTCTCGCTTCACATGGTGAGGGTCTGCGTTCGATTCCCAGCGCGAGTAGAAACATTGGGCGTGTTTCTTTACATCGGTTGTCTATCTTCACCCATCAGTGTAATGGGTACCTAGGAGTTAGTCGACTGGTGTGGGTTGCATCCTGGGACAAGGACCTAATTTGCCCTTAGTGCTCTGCATAACAAGCGGCTTTCTATATACTAGTAGTATGTCAGCTAGGCCTGTATACCATGTACTTGTAGTAAATAAAGATATTATATTATTATTTGTGGCTTACAGGATGAATTTTTTACAAAAAATGGCTAAATTTCAATATTTTTGGCTAGTTTTGGATGTAAAACAAAAACATAATAAAACTTTATTTTAAACTTTCTGAAACATATTTACAAAGTTAAAAATGAGCAGTTTTTCTAGATTTGCGAGCAGCAACAGATCACTTGCCCGTTTAAGCTCCCAAATGTTGTCTGCCATCATGTTTACATTATAAGATCCCTGATATCTGTGTTGCAAGTCCATTATATCATGGTGGCAGAGCTCCCCTTGCTCCTCTGAGTATGCTCCCATATTCTCCTTGAAATTTTTAAGATGAGCATCAAGGATATGGACCTTAAATATATTTTAAATATATTTTAGATAAGTTTACAATAATTTAATAAACAAACACAATGAAATATATTTTTTTCCCGTAGGTTGAGAATGATTTTTGCGAAATTATTGCATACACAAATTTTTTCTTATATGGCAAGAAGAGTGTTGCCAAAATCGCAAGTTTCACCTATATATATATATATATATATATATATATATATATATATATATATATATATATATATATATATATATATATATATATATATATATATATATATATATATATGCAATTAGGTCACAGTAAACAGATATCACAATATAAAAAATATGCAAACAGGACGGGTATAATGTATTTGAGGAGACATCTAAGCCTTATAAACTTTCCACTGTTCTATTGTTTTTTACAGGTTCTTGATAATGTGAGGAATCACAAAAGCACTTAGAAGGTCCCTATTTTTTCACAGTGGCTGTTTCTGCATATACGAGTGTGTGTGGGGGGAACCCATGATGCAGCAGGAATTAACTCTCTGAATAGCCACTCTGAGGCTCTGGAAAAGAAAGCTGGCTGCCCTCCAGTCTCCGGCGCTTTTGTATACATGTCCTTGGCTAGAATGTACTTGTTCTTGACTGGTGTGTACATGTCCTTGGATGTGTAGTCGTCCTTGGTCGGATTGTTCGTAACCTCACGCAAATTAATATTTTGCTGAGTAAAATTTATCGATAAGGGTGTGTAAATACCCACATGGAGTGTAGAAATATATATGGCCGACAATGTAAACAATGGGTGAGGTGAAGAAGCTGTTTGTTGCCTCGTAATGTGGAAAGGTGAGTTTTATGATACCGAGAGCGCGTAAAATTATCAAGGTGTGCCTCAGGGTGGTAGTGGACAAGCTGTACACGATGTTTCAAAAAGATGGACCCAAACGGTATGGCTTCATGATTAAACGTCGCCTTAATATACGCCAGACAGTCGTATAAGGGATCGCAAATTCTCGGCTGGCACGACGAGTGGACTTGCGATCCCTCATACGACTGTCTGGCGCGTGTTAATGAGGCCGTACCAGTTCGGTCCATCTCTCTACAACAGCCTCTATATAGCTGTGGATCTTATGATGTGCGTATTAAATCGGCCAGTTTAATTCTAGCTAGGCATGAGCATTCGCGAGTGCGTCGGGAGAATTAATTAATGCATATAAAAAACACGGAACGGGCGGGGATTGAACTCATGGCGCGTCGGAAACCTCCAGACCGACGAGTTAGTCACTGAGCCACCTGTAAAACTTGCATTTGTGGTCACAGTGGTGGCTATGCTAACCTTCCTATGGTGTATAAATACAGTTGTATGAATCTTATCGTAACCAGCTGGCCCGGTGGCTAAGGCGTCGGTCTTCAGTTTTACGACCCACCGCGTGTGGAGAAAATTCTCCAAAGGGGGGGTATGCGCCCTTACTACCCTTGGTAAGGGCCCTCACCCTTTCTGCCCTTAGGAAAGGGCCAGAGGAGGCGCGTCTGGCTGAGAAAAACAATTTAATTCAAGCCAGATGTACTGTCAACAGTGTGTCAAGAATTGTGCTGACCACAGCACCACGAGGCACCTCGTGGCACCACATGGCTGCACGAGACTGCAAAAGGCAGCACGAGCGGGCAGATTGAATTTGGCCACCGCAAGAACGGGTCATACGACTCTAGGGGTCATGCGGCGCGAGGCGACGTAAATCAACATAGACATTACTCGTTCGCGTCCGTTATATCATTTAATCTTCACTAACGTCGGGAAATAAGATAAGAACTCTGTTCCAGCGCGTTTAGTGAATAACATCAACATTGCAGTATATTCAGAAGTGTGCGCAGCTTCAGACTGCAAAAAGGAGAAACGTAGAGACAATCGCAAGTGAACTCCTTCGAAACAAGACGGTGATTCTTCAGCGGCATTCTACAATCAAGACAGCATTTCCGCCGTATATGGTGGAGCCAACACCATCGCTCAAAGTTACACGAGCAATCTAAGAATTTGATGTTCTGGTCATATAGGGGACTGCGCAGTTCTTGTAGTCAAGAACATTCAAATTTTTACCTAGGGACGGCGGTTATGCGTGGACTTTTTAGTCCAAAACAGTGAGTAAAACGCCTTTCAGTCCATCTAAGACTGAAATATGGACATACGCTCCTTTGGGGCAATATATTATAATCCCTTGATGTTTATCTTACAGCCCTGTGGAGAGTGTGGCCATAGATGTTTCCCTTGTGTAGGAGTCGGGGATGGCTGCGACTTCTTGGATTCATCAAGAAGATAAGTAACATACAGTCCACGTTATCGTAGGAGCCCATCCTCCACATATTGGTCCTTACGAACCGGATGTTTGGTCATTACGAACCGGAAGTTTTGGTCCTTACGAATCGAAAGTTGATCGTATTTGAACCAGGAGAGTGGCCACATGGTGGTCCAGTGTATAAATGTCTACGATCCAAGGTCCTTCGAGAAAAGCTGTAAAACTATTGTTTTTACAGAAGAATACCAGAATATATGGGTCCCTACTCTCATTCAAAGAGTATGGGAAGCTCTCGCGAGGCATAGAAAACGCGAGCTGGCAGGCGCTCACCCGACACCCAAGAAGAAAACGGTAGTCGGGTCACCCATGGTTGGGGGACAGTACTTCTGGGGGGCCACTCCCCCAATACCCCAATCACCCACGCGGGAGCAACACTTCAATTTTGCCTAACTCAGCAGAGAAGCAGATTGACTGGCACACGGCTGGTCTGTGAATGTGTATAGTATAAACAGTTTATATATACACACAGTGTTTATAATGTTTATAGACAAATTAAGAGAAGAAACTGTGTATTATGTTTGTCTCTTATATAATATAGGAAGTGATATTAAGTTTAAACTTTCATATTGATTAACATTGTAACAGTGACATATGTATGTATATAAACATTGAATATATATGTGTAATGTGTATACAGTGAAATATTTTCATGTGTGAAGTGACGTCAGTGCTGAGACTCAGTTTAGCTGAGACAGCAATTCAGGACATAAACAAACAGCATGTTGTTTCGTCCATATGTAATCTGCACCTCAAGGCCACTGACCTTGAAAGACACGGTTAGTGGGTCAGTAGTGTGCTGACGCAGTCTAAACAAACTCAGCTGGAGTTTTTTAAACACTCTAAGTGTGCTGTTAGTCATTATACTAGCAAGATGTCGTCATTAACCACAAAATTCAGCACATTACAGACGAAAATTACTCAATTGGAGCAATTAATTTCAATCTGTATAGGTTTAACCCAAGACACAAATATAGACTATGATCAGTTGGAAATTAAATCTCAATTATTTAATAAACGTCTGGAAATCATTAATTCAGGCTATGAGAATTATGAAAGGAAATTTCTAGATTCCAACCCAACAGAGGAAGAAATTAAAAGTGTCTTGGATGCCTTTAGTGGACAACAATTAAGGTGGACAGGAATACAGGCTATCTGCCGCAAAACTTTGTCACAGAAACCTACTGTAATCAGTCAGCAGACACCTGTCACACCTGTCACACCTGGTGTTAGTTTACCAACTCTTCCCAAATTGGCTATGCCTATTTTTGAAGGTAATGATTATGAAGAGTTCATTAGTGGGTTTAATTCTTTAGTGAATTCACGTACTGACATAGATGAGATAGCTAAGTTCAATTATCTCAGATATCTCGTGAAAGGTGAACCCTATGAACTGATTAAATCATTTCCGGTGGTCAAAGGCAATTATGCTCTAGCCTTACGTGTCTTAGCAGATAATTATCTTGATGCTGACAAAGCCAGGGTTAGACATGCAGTCTTAATATCAAGCTTGAAACCACCCAAACATTGTCTTTCAGACTTACAGTCATTTAGGATCACATTAGACAATAGTCTCAGAACTCTAGGAGTTAAATATGATCTAAGGCAATGTGATTGGTTTATCAGTGGTATTATACAAGATAAACTGTCAACACAAACCATTGAACGTTTAAATATTATGTTCAATAAACGCTATTTCACTTGTGAAGAAATTACAATGGTTTACAAACAATAGTCTCATGCATGCAAGCAACGAGACAAGATGAGAAATCCACTAATCCTGTTGTGGATAATAAACCTTCAACTCAGTACAAAAAGAGTGTACCTACTCCCACTAAACCACATAATGGGAAATCCCATGTAGGCACTTATCAAGCTGTGAACACAACAGACAGTAAACAGACTGTCACACATAAACGTACTCCAAAATGTGTACTTTGTGATGGAACACATTGGGCACAGTATTGCATTCAATACACAACAATGGAGGCACGGAAACAACGTGTTCAACAGCTGAAAAGGTGCACTAAGTGTTTAGGTGAACACAAGGGAGGTAAATGCTCACTGAAGAAGTGTTTTAAATGCAAGGGAATGCATCATACAGCATTATGCCCAAGCACTTATGCTGAACAACCGACTTCCACAGAGTCAGGAAGTCAACAAACAGCAGCATTAAATGTGAGAGATAAGTCTAACTCAACTGCTCTCCCAATAACTCAAGTAGAGTTATCCAATAAATTACACAAAACCAATGTGCTAACACTATTTGATCAAGGCTCACAAAGGTCTTTCATAAGACGAACAGTGTTGCAAAAACTGAATAAACAACCCCATGCCAAAATACAGTTAGAAATAGCTGGATTTTTCCAAAGTTCTGGTAAGCAGAAATATGACCTAGCCAGATTCACTGTTGGTCTAGGAAACAGGAAAAAGACAGTAGAAGCTGTGGTAGTCGATGATTTGCCTAAGTCAGTGCAGATCCGGGGAATAAGAGATACAGTTGCAGCACTGAAGGCAGCCAATGTCAAGTTAGCCTGTCCTGACATACAGACGGACACAATTAGTCCAATTGATTTAATCATTGGAAGTGATTACTATCACTGTTTTGTGGAAAATATAGTAAGTAAACATGATGTTCACTTGCTGAAAACAGCTGGAGGCCATATGATATGTGGTCCAATTCCCTCTCAAAGCGGGAAAGAAGCTGAAATTGATTCAGTAGAAAATGTACTAGTTACAAGAATAACTGCTGATCATGTACCACAACAAAAATTATCATTACTGGAATAAATGAATGAACCAGTTGATAAGTTGTGGGATTTAGATGCGATAGGTTTAGATGTAAATAAACCAAGCCCACAGGAGTCTGAGACTTATAACCAATATTTGGACACTGTCAAATATGAAGATGGACAGTATTGGGTTAGGTTACCATGGAAATTAAATCCACCACATCTACCTAGCAATTATCGCATGGCTTTCGGACAAATGAAAGCACAAATACATGAGCTCAGGAAGAATCCAGAGCTGCTGACTGTCTATGATAATATCATACAAGAACAGTTAGACAATAAATTCATTGAGGAAATAGTCGAAGATAAGTTGAAGACAGATGCTCATTATCTCCCGCACCACGGAGTCAGGAAAGATTCTGAAACCACTCCACTACATGTTGTATACAATTGCAGCACACTTGCAAATAAAGATGTAGCAAGCCTTAATGACTGTCTGATGACCGGACCCTCACTAACTGAGAAGCTTGCAGACGTGCTTATGAAATTTCGCACAAATCCATATGCCTACACGGCTGATATTTCCAAAGCTTTCTTAAGAGTAGGACTACAAGAAATAGATAGAGATTATACTCGATTCTTGTGGCCAGAAAACCCACATGATCCTCAAAGTCCTCTGAAAACTTATCGTTTCAAGTCAGTATTATTTGGTGCAACATCCTCTCCATTCTTACTAGAAGCTACTCTTAATACACATTTGAAGAAATCTGAAAGTCCCTTCAAAGAAATCTTAAAGAAAAGTTTCTATGTGGACAATCTTCAAGGTACTGTGAATAAAGAGGAGGATTTGAAATTCTTATACAGAGAAGCTAACAAGGAGATGACAGAAGCAAATATGCCTCTAAGGATGTGGAATACTAATTCCAATAAATTAAGGGAACTTATCAAAGAAGATTTCCCTGAAGCTGAAATTCCTGAATGCAACAACATGCTTGGACTTAATTGGAACACACAGGAAGACACTTTGAGTCTCAAAAGGATAAACAATAAATCAAGCAGTACACTCACTAAACGTAGTTTACTGTCAGAGGTATCACAATGTTTTGATCCTCTAGGACTCGTCTCACCAATTACCATAAAAGGTAAAATGATTGTACAAGAAGCATGGAAGCTCAAAATAGGTTGGGATGAGAACTTGCCTCTAGAAATGAGTCAAGAATGGGATGAAATATCCAAGGAGTTTAAACAACTTCATCAAATTAAATTTCCCAGACAAATAGGTCAAGAGGGAAACAAGTACACATTACATGTGTTCTGTGATGCGTCAACCAGAGGTTATGGCGCTGTAGCTTACATGAGTAACGGTGAAGGAAGTACTTTAATTACTTCAAAGGCCAGGGTTGCACCCTTGAAGGTCAGAACAGTACCACAATTGGAACTGACAGCACTCTATGTAGGTACAAAATTAGCTGTCTATCTCAACAAAGTACTTGATCATCTCACTATTGAAAAAACTGTGATCTGGGGTGACAATGAAGCAGTTCTCCAGTGGTTAAGAAATAATAAGAGTAAGTTGGTCTATGTACAGAATAGAGTAGCAGAAATAAGAGAGATGCAGAGAGACTATGTCTTTCTCCACGTCTCTACACAAGAGAATCCAGCTGACATGTTGTCACGTGGTGTCCCACTCAAGAACTTTGTGGATAATAAATTATGGCTCCACGGACCTAACTGGCTCTCTAATGAAAATAACTGGCCACAGCAAAAGGCTTACATTATGCCAGAAGAAACAGTCTGTTTGAACACAGCAGAAATAATCTGTTTAAATACTGCAGACACAAAAGAAATAGTCATTGATGGATCTAAATACTCATCTTTGGGTAAACTCTTAAGAGTTACAGCTCTTGTCTTTAAATTCATTAAAGGGATAAAACCTAATTATGAATTACTTGAACCCATTAAATACTGGATAAAGTTAATACAGAAAGATGTTTTCTCTACAGAGTATAAATTTCTGGAAACTCAGGATAAATCTCCAAAGAAACCTGATATGATTAATTCTTTAGGACTTTATCTCGACTCAGAAAAGATTATAAGATGTCGAGGAAGAATTCATAATTCTTCACTACCTAAGGAAACAATACATCCAGTATTGATCCCCAAGAATCATTGGCTAACAAGACTGATTATTCAGAATGCCCACAGTAACGTGTTACATGGTGGTGTAGCTGACACTCTTTGTCATATACGTCAATCCTACTGGATACCTCAAGGTCGACAAAGTGTGAAGAAACAAATAAGAGACTGTATTACTTGTCGTCATTATGATATGCGTGTATGTCAGTATCCAGGTCCACCTCCATACCCTTCTGAAAGAGTATGTCATGTCACTCCATTTGAGGTGACAGGTGTAGATTACAGAGGACCAATAATTTTAACTAAGACAGTTGACAAAGTTCCTATAAAGGTGTACATCTGTTTGTTCACCTGTGCTACGACTAGAGCAGTACATCTAGAAGTAGCTACTGATATGTCTGCTGAAACCTTTATCAAATTATTTAGAAGGTTTGCAGCCAGAAGGGCATGTCCCAGGCTGATGATATCAGACAATGCAACGAATTTTGTTGCTGGTGCTGCTTACATAAACAAGATTTTTGAGCAGCCTGAAGTACAACAGATGCTGAATCAACGCAATTGTCGTTGGAGATTCATTCCTCCTAAATCCCCATGGCACGGCGGATTTTACGAAAGAATGATAGGCATTGTGAAACGTTGTTTAAGGAAGACTCTTCATCGTCAGAGAATCGACTTAGAAGAATTTCGTACAGTCGTAACTGAAATAGAAAATAGAGTCAACAACAGACCTTTAACTTATGTTACCGATGATCTGGACAATTTAGAAGTGTTAAGTCCATCTCATTTACTACATGGCAGAAGGCTCGAACCTGTTCCTCCCATGAATGATAAAGAAATCATAGAGGATCCTACTCATTTCGAACCTGAACAACTCAGACGTAAATTCAAACACCTTAATAAAGTGATTGAACGCTGGGAGAAAATTTGGCGAGAAGATTATCTCACCTCCTTGAGAGAACATTTCTATGGAGCTGGTGTTTCAGAAAATTATAAGTCCTTAAGACCTGGTGACATAGTGATTATTAACAATGATGGTCCAAGGTCCCATTGGCCTCTTGGAAAAATTGTGACCATATATCCTGATGCAAATGGAATCATCAGGACAGTTGATGTTTTGAGCAAAGGTGTAGTGAATAAGCGTACAATAGATAAATTAGTGCCGTTAGAATTACACAGTGTTGAAAACAAAATTAAAATTAGTGATTCTCCAGAAACCACACAGACTGAAGCTGTTCAGAAAAGACAAGCAGCAGTGATAGCGAGTGAGAAAATCAAATTAATGTTAAGCGATGAGTAGTTCATTTTAAGTGAATTTTTCGCTGCCCCCCAGTGTGGAGAAAATTCTCCAAAGGGGGGGTATGCGCCCTTACTACCCTTGGTAAGGGCCCTCACCCTTTCTGTCCTTAGGAAAGGGCCAGAGGAGGCGCGTCTGGCTGAGAAAAACAATTTAATTCAAGCCAGATGTACTGTCAACAGTGTGTCAAGAATTGTGCTGACCACAGCACCACGAGGCACCTCGTGGCACCACATAACTGCACGAGACTGCAAAAGGCAGCACGAGCGGGCAGATTGAATTTGGCCACCGTAAGAACGGGTCGGGTCATACGACTCTAGGGGTCATGCGGCGCGAGGCGACGTAAATCAACATAGACATTACTCGTTTGCGTCCATTATATCATTTAATCTCCACTAACGTCGGGAAATAAGATAAGAACTCTGTTCCAGCGCGTTTAGTGAATAACATCAACATTGCAGTATATTCAGAAGTGTGCGCAGCTTCAGACTGCAAAAAGGAGAAACGTAGAGACAATCGCAAGTGAACTCCTTCGAAACAAGACGGTGATTCTTCAGCGGCATTCTACAATCAAGACAGCATTTCCGCTGTATATGGTGGAGCCAACACCATCGCTCAAAGTTACACGAGCAATCTAAGAATTTGATGTTCTGGTCATATAGGGGACTGCGCAGTTCTTGTAGTCAAGAACATTCAAATTTTTACCTAGGGACGGCGGTTATGCGTGGACTTTTTAGTCCAAAACAGTGAGTAAAACGCCTTTCAGTCATCTAAGACTGAGATATGGACATACGCTCCTTTGGGGCAATATATTATAATCCCTTGATGTTTATCTTACAGCCCTGTGGAGAGTGAGGCCATAGATGTTTCCCTTGTGTAGGAGTCGGGGATGGCTGCGACTTCTTGGATTCATCAAGAAGATAAGTAACATACAGTCCACGTTATCGTAGGAGCCCATCCTCCTCACCGCGAGTTCAAGCCCCGCCCGTACCGTGGTTTGCAATCGTGTCATTGCCATTTCGTGAGTCACGAATTAGAGCATTTTCGTGGGATTTCGGAGCGACTTTCGTGCTTGTGAGGATTCCAGGCAATTAAGGACATTGTTATAATGAAAGTGGTGATATTTTGGTTGCTTAGTTAATGGGGTTTAAAACCTATCGACTAGACGAGGGGTCATTAATCTGAGTGTAACATACCCATCACCACACAAGACTTAAATACCTTTAAAAAGGGTCTAAACCCTTAAAACACATACACGAGAGACATACACGAGAGACATACACGAGAGACATACACGAGAGACATACACGAGAGACATACACGAGAGACATACACGAGAGACATACACGAAAGACATACACGAGAGACATACACGAGAGACATACACGAGAGACATACACCTCCCCGTGTATATATCCTGTGATATTTTCCATAAATGTTTCGTATGATTTTTTTCACTATGACGTTCACATAATCTTTTGTATTTTGTAATTCGTTCAGGAGTCCATTATTTATTAAGGAAAACTGTAAATTATTGAAAATATTTTTTTATATTTTTTAATAGAGAATTATCAGGAGAGATGTTCAGGAGGAAATAAAAACCCTTGAAAACCTAGTAGACAGGAGAGTGATAGACTGAACACGGTACTGGAGACCTAGTAGGCAGGAGAGTGATAGACTGAACACGGTACTGGAGACCTAGCAGGCAGGAGAGTCATAGACTGAACACGATACTGGAGACCTAGCAGGCAGGAGAGTCATAGACTGAACACGATACTGGAGACCTAGCAGGCAGGAGAGTCATAGACTGAACACGGTACTGGAGACCTAGTAGACAGGAGAGTGATAGACTGAACACGATACTGGAGACCTAGTAGACAGGAGAGTGATAGACTGAACACGGTACTGGAGACCTAGCAGGCAGGAGAGTGATAGACTGAACACGGTACTAGAGACCTAGCAGGCAGGAGAGTGATAGACTGAACACGGTACTGGAGACCTAGTAGACAGGAGAGTCATAGACTGAACACGGTACTAGAGACCTAGTAGACAGGAGAGTGATAGACTGAACACGGTACTGGAGACCTAGCAGGCAGGAGAGTGATAGACTGAACACGGTACTGGAGACCTAGCAGGCAGGAGAGTGATAGACTGAACACGGTACTGGAGACCTAGCAGGCAGGAGAGTGATAGACTGAACACGATACTGGAGACCTAGCAGGCAGGAGAGTGATAGACTGATCACGGTACTGGAGACCTAGTAGGCAGGAGAGTGATAGACTGAACACGGTACTGGAGACCTAGCAGGCAGGAGAGTGATAGACTGAACACGGTACTGGAGACCTAGCAGGCAGGAGAGTGATAGACTGAACACGGTACTGGAGACCTAGCAGGCAGGAGAGTGATAGACTGAACACGGTACTGGAGACCTAGCAGGCAGGAGAGTCATAGACTGAACACGGTACTGGAGACATAGTAGACAGGAGAGTGATAGACTGAACACGGTACTGGAGACATTGTAGACAGGAGAGTGATAGACTGAACACGGTACTGGAGACCTAGCAGGCAGGAGAGTGATAGACTGAACACGGTACTGGAGACCTAGCAGGCAGGAGAGTCATAGACTGAACACGGTACTGGAGACCTAGCAGGCAGGAGAGTGATAGACTGAACACGGTACTGGAGACATAGCAGGCAGGAGAGTGATAGACTGAACACGGTACTGGAGACCTAGCAGGCAGGAGAGTGATAGACTAACCACGGTACTGGAGACATAGCAGGCAGGAGAGTCATAGACTGAACACGGTACTGGAGACCTAGTAGACAGGATAGTCATAGACTGAACACGGTACTGGAGACCTAGTAGACAGGAGAGTCATAGACTGAACACGGTACTGGAGACCTAGCTGGCAGGAGAGTCATAGACTGAACACGGTACTGGAGACCTAGCAGGCAGGAGAGTCATAGACTGAACACAATACTGGAGACCTAGTAGACAGGAGATTCATAGACTGAACACGGTACTGGAGACCAAGTAGGCAGGATAGTCATAGACTGAACACGGTACTGGAGACATAG
Organism: Cherax destructor; assembly: GCA_009830355.1. Taxonomy (NCBI): domain Eukaryota; kingdom Metazoa; phylum Arthropoda; class Malacostraca; order Decapoda; family Parastacidae; genus Cherax; species Cherax destructor. The sequence goes on from WNWK01004733.1 coordinate 94,752, forward strand.
TAGACAGGAGAGTCATAGACTGAACACGGTACTGGAGACCTAGCAGGCAGGAGAGTCATAGACTGAACACAATACTGGAGACCTAGTAGACAGGAGAGTGATAGACTGAACACGGTACTGGAGACCTAGTAGACAAGCGAGTGATAGACTGAACACGGTACTGGAGACCTAGTAGACAGGAGAGTGATAGACTGAACACGGTACTGGAGACATAGCAGGCAGGAGAGTCATAGACTGAACACGGTACTGGAGACCTAGTAGACAGGATAGTCATAGACTGAACACGGTACTGGAGACCTAGTAGACAGGAGAGTCATAGACTGAACACGGTACTGGAGACCTAGCAGGCAGGAGAGTCATAGACTGAACACGGTACTGGAGACCTAGCAGGCAGGAGAGTCATAGACTGAACACAATACTGGAGACCTAGTAGACAGGAGATTCATAGACTGAACACGGTACTGGAGACCAAGTAGGCAGGATAGTCATAGACTGAACACGGTACTGGAGACATAGTAGACAGGAGAGTCATAGACTGAACACGGTACTGGAGACCTAGTAGACAGGAGAGTGATAGACTGAACACGATACTGGAGACCTAGTAGACAGGAGAGTGATAGACTGAACACGGTACTGGAGACCTAGCAGGCAGGAGAGTCATAGACTGAACACGGTACTGGAGACCTAGCAGACAGGAGAGTCATAGACTGAACACGGTACTGGAGACCTAGCAGACAGGAGAGTGATAGACTGAACACGGTACTGGAGACCTAGTAGACAGGAGAGTGATAGACTGAACATGGTACTGGAGACCTAGTAGACAGGAGAGTGATAGACTGTGTCGTGTCAGTATCATATATACACTTGTGTAGTGTATCAGCATTCATCCCACTTATACAGCTGGTCCCTTTGCGTGTGACGTCACGATACCCGCTGACGTCAGAGGCTCAGCGCATGTGCATAGTCTCAGATAGGCGTACCCTCTCACTAGCGACAGACCTATAACTGGACAGACGTGGCTGGACTCTCTCCTACTCATACCATAAATATACCGTAACCATCGTACAAGGAGTGTCTATGTCTACCTAAATATCTCTCCCAAGACCCACACAACAAGTGGTAGCAGCGGTGTGCCGTAATTTTTAACGATTACGCTGTTATAGAGAGATAGACTACGACAAGCAAGCAAACAGCCTCCAGACCGACCACGTTACCAGTTACCTACATCCAAGAAGTCTACAATATCTACAGTATCTCCTGGTCAGCTAAGTGCCTCATTTGTTATTTGTTAAAACCTACGAGGGGTTGACCCGGGTTTTGCAAATTCTGTACGAGTAAGCCAGTGAGGGGAGAGTACCATTCAAGCCAGTAAGCCACCACCAGTTACGTCAGCCTAGGATTAAGCCAGCTTCTACCTTGCTGTGCTAATTTGTCACAAGATTCCAAGCCAGTCAATCTGTGTGAAAATATTCTATTAAGCCAGCAAGCCACTCTGCTGTCTGAGAAGTAAGCCACGTGAGTTCACGCATTTATACCACCTTTGTACTCCAGTGTATTGCTGTTCTGAGTACAATACCATCCCCGTGGTATCCTGGGTTATTCAAGCCACCCTGGGTTAAGTTCATATAAACGGCGTAAGCCACAGGCGCACGCGGGAAGCGGTGTAAGCCTAGCCACTCCACCCAACCACCCCCACCACCCACGCTAAGGCAGACGCCTTGACCACGTGTATCCACCCACACAAAGCATTAAGTGTGGATTATTTCACCCTTAACTGGGTCCTGCAAGCAGTTTATTGGCTACGAACCAGGTCGAGCGTCCTGAGTGTGTTTCTTCTGAACTGTTGTGCCAACTTTACAAAGCCTCGGTTCGTAGTCCGTCGGTTTATGCACATTACTTCAAGTTATCAACGAGTGGACCAGACCACCATCCTCCACCACCCTCCACCACCACGCTTCAGTCAACGATCTCCACCCTAGAGACATTTACTGTGTTGTTGTTTTATTTTTCAGATAATCTATAGACAATTTCGTGTGTTGAGACAATTTCTGCGAGTTACATAAATTTTGAGTTATCCTAGGAAGTGTTCTGTGTTAAATTAATTATTTGCATTAATTTTTGATTTCACTAGTATTGTCCCTTGTTAATTATTGCGTTATAATTTCTGTGAATTTCGTTGTGTTACTAAATATGCAGTAAGTACAGTTTTGTTAAAGTTATCTAGTGTTCCAATATTCCACCAAGTAGTAATTTTAAAAGATTTTAATTTTTCCCCAGCATTGTCCATGTGTTGTTGAATTTTCTGTCTTGTTAATTATTGTGTTTCACCAAGTGTACTATCCCAGAGTTATCATTTTTTATTATTTTACCCTTGTTTGTTAATATTAATTGTGTAATTAATTAATTTTGCTTGCCCCAGTAACTACATATTGTTTTCTCCTCCAAGCAATTTTTAACCTATTATGTGTTGCAGTCAGTGTTACTTTTTCCCTTGCACCTGCTATTGTTTTGTGTACTTGTTTATTTTTATACAGTGCTAATGTGTTTCAACTTTGCAGACTAGTGCTATAATTTTTATTGAAGATCTCAATTTCTTCTGATAAGTTACTAATCTCAAGGACAACGAAATTGACTTTTTGTGAATTTGTAAGTCCAAAAGTTAATTACCTTGATGAGTTGTACTTCAGTTCCTGTAAGTGTTGCCTTATTTTCTTGTTAAATATCTTGTTCATGATTTTTTACATAGTTCATGTTAAAGTGTTGTTTGAACAATTTCACTCTTAAGTTTGTTTAAAGTCAGTGTTTTTAGTAAATTGTTCCAGTAATTATTTTATTGAGTTACCTTGCTTTGCTTGCAATAAAGAGTAAGAGTGTTCAAACTAATTCATTCGTAATATCTTATTTCTTGTGTTGCAAAGTTTTTCCCCCAGTGCAATTATTGACTATTGATAATTCCTGAAATTTATTTTGTGTAAATTTAAATTCCCCAGTATTCAATTTTTGTTTCATCAATTTTGTTGTGTTTAACTGCTCAAGTAACTTGTCATTTCCTAAGAGTAATAAGTAATATTCCAGTGAACTTTCTAAGTGATTCAAGCAGTAAAGTTACTTTAATTTTTGCCAGTGAATATTCTATCGAATTGTTTTATCAGATTGTTGCTAGTGCCATAACCATTATTGAATTCTTTTAATTAATTGTGCATTTAATTCTTTTTATTGTGTTGCAATTTTGTTGATATTTACAAGAAAAGAAAACTCATTTTGCTGTTCAAGTTAAAGCTAGATTGTTTTATTTTAGTGTGTTGAGTTTCCTTGCCAAGTAAATTTCCAGTGAGTTATCTTTTCTTTAGTGTTATTGTGCTATTATCCGTGTTACTTATGCAGAATAGTTAATAATTTCTATCAGTTAAGCTATATTGTGCCATATACTTGTGTAAATTTTGCTTTCATTTCAATTCTCGTTTAATTGCTCAGTCATGTCTCAAGTAAAGTCAAGTAGTAATGTGTTTTCTGCCAGTCAAGGCAATGAAGCTCAAGTAAATGTGTGCGATAATACTGTGTGTGCTGCTATTCAGAGCTATAACCATAATGAGTCAGTAAACAGTCCTCATAGTCCCTTAATGATTGAAAGACAGTCTCTAGCCGTTGAGCAATGTGTTTGTTCTTCGAGCTTGTATCAGAGATTTGCCAGAGTGATGCGGAATGTGAAGTTCAGATTAGTTCTTGTAGAAAGTATGTGTTTTACTTGTTAACGTAGCCGAGCGGTCAAGGAACTAGTATTACTGTCACTCCTGTCTGGAATCCAGCCCCTACAATATCTTGCATGCAAGATAGCGTTCAGATGCCTAGGGTGCCGGAGGTATCCCGGACCGCCTTGAGTACTGAGTCTATCCTTGCAATGTTGCTAGTTCAAGTAGTAGTTCCTCTCCAGGGGACGCTTTGTTGAAGAAAGACTATTTGAATGAGTTATAGCATCTCTCGCTGATGCAAAAGCAATTGCAGAAAGCCGTTTCTGTTGCTAGTGTATTCACTAGAGTGCCAGTTGTTGTCCCTCGTGTTCCAGATAGTGTTCCTTCCAGTTGACAGTAAGCCTTTGCAGAGTAAAGTGTCGTGTGTCGAGTAATTCTTACCTGCAGTAAGAGATAGTGAGAGCCGTTCTCCTTTGCTCATACTTTGTGTCATTGAGCTAACTATTTCAACCGGGGAGAGATCCATCCACTCCACCGAGTCTGTTCATTCCTTCAGTAGGAAAGTGATTATAAGTTAATCAAAACCGAGTTGTTCATTCCTCCAGTAGGAAAGTGATCATAAGTTGTGAGCTAAAGATAGAAAATCAGAAAATCCAGTTTAGAACCGAATTATTGACTGTGTGTTTTGTTATTAGATTTCCAGTATCTAGCAAGATTGTTGTGTGTTCAAGTTCTCTCTGAGTTCTGAGTTTTAACAGTATAACCCGTGTTAGCCGAGTTTATCTTTCCTGTTAAAACTTCTTCCCTGTAAATATTTATTCTTCCTCAGAAGCCGAAGAGTGCATGAATACACATCGATTGATCGATCAAATTTGCAATTGTAATATATATAATCCGTTATATCTAGATCCATTAAATTTCTCTTATGTACCATTAACTCAAGAAGTGCGAGAGTAAGATTAATCTTGATTAGTTCCAAGTTATAATGTGTTTGCTATTGTATAGATTCACCCAGTACCACCTGTCTGTTCAGCCTATAGAGTTGTATAGTATGCCGAGACGTCATACGATAACATGGCCGAGCTGTCGTGTCAGTATCATATATACACTTGTGTAGTGTATCAGCATTTATCCCACTTATACAGCTGGTCCCTTTGCGTGTGACGTCACGATACCCGCTGACGTCAGAGGCTCAGCGCATGTGCATAGTCTCAGATAGGCGTACCCTCTCACTAGCGACAGACCTATAACTGGACAGACGTGGCTGGACTCTCTCCTACTCATACCGTAACCATCCTACAAGGAGTGTCTATGTCTACCTAAATATCTCTCCCAAGACCCACACGACAACTGAACACGGTACTGGAGACCTAGCAGGCAGGATAGTGATAGACTGAACATGGTACTGGAGACCTAGTAGACAGTAGAAAGAGTGATAGACTGAACACGGTACTGGAGACCTAGTAGACAGGAGAGTCATAGACTGAACACGGTACTGGAGACCTAGCAGACAGGAGAGTGATAGACTGAACACGGTACTGGAGACCTAGCAGACAGGAGAGTGATAGACTGAACACGGTACTGGAGACCTAGTAGACAGGAGAGTGATAGACTGAACACGGTACTGGAGACCTAGTAGACAGGAGAGTGATAGACTGAACACGGTACTGGAGACCTAGCAGGCAGTATATTGATAGACTGAACACGGTACTGGAGACCTAGTAGACAAGAGAGTGATAGACTGAACACGGTACTGGAGACTTAGCAGGCAGGAGAGTGACAGACTGAACACGGTACTGGAGACCTAGCAGGCAAGGAGAGTCATAGACTGAACACGGTACTGGAGACCTAGCAGGCAGGAGAGTCATAGACTGAACACGGTACTGGAGACCTAGTAGGCAGGAGAGCGATAGACTGAACACGGTACTGGAGACCTAGTAGACAGGAGAGTGATAGACTGAACACGGTACTGGAGACCTAGCAGGCAGGAGAGTGATAGACTGAACACGGTACTGGAGACCTAGTAGGCAGGAGAGTCATAGACTGAACACGGTACTGGAGACCTAGCAGGCAGAAGAGTGATAGACTGAACACGGTACTGGAGACCTAGTAGGCAGGAGAGCGATAGACTGAACACGGTACTGGAGACCTAGTAGACAGGAGAGTGATAGACTGAACACGGTACTGGAGACCTAGTAGACAGGAGAGTGATAGACTGAACACGGTACTGGAGACCTAGTAGGCAGGAGAGTGATAGACTGAACACGGTACTGGAGACCTAGTAGGCAGGAGAGTGATAGACTGAACATTGAACACGGTAGAGGTGGACAGTCGAGACAGCTGGCCCTGGGTGCCGACTCATACAGTCTGAGACGGACGTCTGAGATGTGTCCGTGGACAGAAGCATCCAACAGGAAGACTGTGTACACAAAATATTATCGCTACCACTCAACCCCGAGAGTCCTTGGCTGTTACGTATGTGTCCTTGGCTTTTTCGTACGTGTCGTTGGCTGTTTCGCACGTGTCCTTGTCTGTTATGTAAGTATCCTTGGCTCTTATGTATGTATCCTTGGCTGTTATGTTTGATCCATACCTGTTATGTATGGATTCTTGGCTGTTATGTAAGTATTTTTGGCTATGTACGAATCCTTGGCTGTTATGTACGTATCCTTGGCTGTTACGTACGTAGTCTTGGCTGGTATATATGCGTCCTTGGCTGGCATGTACGTATTCTTGGCTGTTATGTACGTATTCTTGGCTGTTGTGTACGTATCCTTGGCTGGTGAGTATTCTTGGCTGTTATTGACGTATCCTTGGCTGGTGTGTACGTATCCTGCTGGTTGGTATATACGCCCTTGCATGTGTGACCTACGCCGGCGTATACATGTCCTTGGTAGGTATGTACATGGTCTAATGGGGCATGTACGTGTTCTTATGTAGTATGCACTTGTTCTTAGGTGATTCTCAGAAAGGAAGTTAATTATGGTCTAGCTAGGATCAATATACAAGGAGGTCAGTAGTACTTGAGGCCAGGGCTAAGTAGGTAGAGTGCTAGGTACTTCTTGTGAGGCCAGCACTCAGTAGGTAGCGTGCTAGGTACCTGCAGTGTGGACAAGACTCAGTAGATAGAGTGCTTGGTACCTCCAGTGTGGCCAGCACTCAGTAAGTAACGTGATAGGTACCTCCAGTGTGGCCAGCACTCAGTAAGTAGCGTGATAGGTACCTCCAGTGTGGCCAGCACTCAGTAAGTAGCGTGATAGGTACCTCCAGTGTGGCCAGCACTCAGTAAGTAGCGTGATAGGTACCTCCAGTGTGGTCAGCACTCAGTAAGTAACGTGATAGGTACCTCCAGTGTGGCCAGCACTCAGTAAGTAGCGTGATAGGTACCTCCAGTGTGGCCAGCACTCAGTAAGTAGCGTGATAGGTACCTCCAGTGTGGCCAGCACTCAGTAAGTAGCGTGATAGGTTTTTCCAGTGAGGCCAGCACTCAGTAAGTAGCGTGATAGGTACCTCCAGTGAGGTCAGCACTCAGTAGGTAGAGTGCTAGGTACCTTCAGTGAGGCCAGCACTCAGTAAGTAGCGTGATAGGTACCTCCAGTGAGGCCAGCACTCAGTAGGTAGAGTGCTAGGTACCTTCAGTGAGGCCAGCACTCAGTAGGTAGAGTGCTAGGTACCTTCAGTGAGGCCAGCACTCAGTAGGTAGAGTGCTAGGTACCTTCAGTGATGCCAGCACTCAGTAGGTAGCGTGATAGGTACCTCCAGTGAGGCCATCACTCACCATCAACACTCACCATCAACACTCTCCATCAACACTCTCCATCAACACTCTCCATCAACACTCTCCATCAACACACACCATCAACACTCACCATCAACACTCTCCATCAACACTCTCCATCAACACACACCATCAACACTCACCATCAACACTCTCCATCAACACTCTCCATCAACACTCACCATCAACACTCACCATCAACACTCTCCATCAACACTCACCATCAACACTCACCATCAACACTCACCATCAACACTCACCATCAACACTCACCATCAACTCACTATCAACACTATCAACACTCACCATCAACACTCACCATCAACACTCTCCATCAACACTCACCATCAACACTCACCATCAACACTCACCATCAACACTCACTATCATCACTCACCATCAACTCACCATCAACACTCTCTATCAACACTCTCTATCAACACTCACCATCAACATTCACCATCAACACTCTCCATCAACACTCACCATCAACACTCCATCAACACTCACCATCAACACTCTCCATCAACACTCTCCATCAACACTCTCCATCAACACTCACCATCAACACTCTCCATCAGCACTCTCCATCAACACTGCATCAACACTCACTATCAACACTCACCATCAACACTCTCCATCAACACTCACCATCAACACTCACCATCAACATTCTCCATCAACACTCACCATCAACACTCACCATCAACACTCACAATCAACACTCACCATCAACACTCACCATCAACGCTCACCATCAACACTCATTATCAACACTCACCATCAACACTCATTATCAACACTCACCATCAACACTCATTATCAACACTCACTATCAACACTCACCATCAACACTCACCATCAACACTCACCATCAACACACCATCAACACTCACCATCAACACTCACCATCAACACTCACCATCAACACTCACCATCAACTCACTATCAACACTATCAACACTCACCATCAACACTCACCATCAACACTCTCCATCAACACTCACCATCAACACTCACCATCAACACTCACCATCAACACTCACATCATCACTCACCATCAACTCACCATCAACACTCTCTATCAACACTCTCTATCAACACTCACCATCAACATTCACCATCAACACTCTCCATCAACACTCACCATCAACACTCCATCAACACTCACCATCAACCTCTCCATCAACACTCTCCATCAACACTCTCCATCAACACTCACCATCAACACTCTCCATCAGCACTCTCCATCAACACTGCATCAACACTCACTATCAACACTCACCATCAACACTCTCCATCAACACTCACCATCAACACTCACCATCAACATTCTCCATCAACACTCACCATCCACACTCACCATCAACACTCACAATCAACACTCACCATCAACACTCACCATCAACGCTCACCATCAACACTCATTATCAACACTCACCATCAACACTCATTATCAACACTCACCATCAACACTCATTATCAACACTCACAATCAACACTCACCATCAACACTCACCATCAACACTCACCATCAACACACCATCAACACTCACCATCAACACTCACCATCAACACTCACCATCAACACTCACCATCAACTCACTATCAACACTATCAACACTCACCATCAACACTCACCATCAACACTCTCCATCAACACTCACCATCAACACTCACCATCAACACTCACCATCAACACTCACTATCATCACTCACCATCAACTCACCATCAACACTCTCATCAACACTCTCTATCAACACTCACCATCAACATTCACCATCAACACTCTCCATCAACACTCACCATCAACACTCCATCAACACTCACCATCAACACTCTCCATCAACACTCTCCATCAACACTCTCCATCAACACTCACCATCAACACTCTCCATCAGCACTCTCCATCAACACTGCATCAACACTCACCATCAACACTCTCCATCAACACTCACCATCAACACTCACCATCAACATTCTCCATCAACACTCACCATCAACACTCACCATCAACACTCACAATCAACACTCACCATCAACACTCACCATCAACGCTCACCATCAACACTCATTATCAACACTCACCATCAACACTCATTATCAACACTCACCATCAACACTCATTATCAACACTCACCATCAACACTCATTATCAACACTCACCATCAACACTCATTATCAACACTCACCATCAACACTCACCATCAACACACCATCAACACTCACCATCAACACTCACCATCAACAATCACCATCAACACACCATCAACACTCACCATCAACACCTTACCACCAACATCTCTACAACCAGCACACACCACCACCAACACCACAACCACACAAAACTACCACTACAAACATTTCTGACCACCACCACCACACAGACACAGACACACACATACACACACACACACACACACACACACACACACACACACACTGTTTGGAACCCACACCTGGTCAAGCACGTCAAGAAATTAGAGAAAGTGCAAAGGTTTGCAACAAGACTAGTTCCCGAACTATGGGAAATGTCCTACGAAGAAAGGTTAAGGGAAATCGGCCTGACGACACTAGAGGACAGAAGGGTTAGGGGAGACATGATAACGACATATTAAATACTGCGAGGAATAGATAAGGTGGACAGAGACAAAATGTTCCAGAGATGGGACACAGAAACAAGGGGTCACAATGGGAAGTTGAAGACTCCTATGAGTCAAAGGGATGTTAGGAAGTATTTCTTCAGTCATAGAGTTGTCAGGAAGTGGAATAGCCTAGAAAGTGACGTAGTGGAGGCAGGAACCATACAAAATTTTAAGACGAGGTTTGATAAAGCTCATGGAGCAGAGAGAGAGAGGACTTAGTAGCAATCAGTGAAGAGGCGGGGCCAGGAGCTATGACTCGACCCCTCCAACCACAAATAGGTGAGTACAAATAGGAGAGTACACACACACATACACACACACACACACACACACACACACACACACGCACGTGTATAGTGTGCAAAGACATGGAGAAGATTATCATCAGGAGAATGGTGGAGCACCTGGAACGCCACAAGATTATAAACGATAACCAGCACGGATTCATGGAAGGCAAATCCTGTGTCACAAACCTTCTGATTGCATTTTCTTATACTGCAGGAAGGCCTTCGACACAGTTCCTCACAAGAGATTAGTGCAGAAGCTAGAGGATCAGGCGTGTATGACAGGAAGGGCACTGCAATGGATCAGAGAATACCTGACAGGTAGGCAACAACGGGTCATGGTACGTGCTGAGGTATCACAGTGGGCGTCCTGTGACGAGCGGGGTCCCACAGGGGTCAGTCCTAGGACCAGTGTTATTCTTGGTATATGTGAATGACATGACGGACGGGATAGACTCAGAAGTGTCTCTGTTCGCAGATGATGTGAAGTTAATGAAGAGAATTAAATCAGATGAGGATCAGGCAGGATTTCAAAGAGACGTGGACAGGCTGGACACCTGGTCCAGCAACTGGCTTCTCGAATTTAACCCCGCCAAATGCAAAGTCATGAAGATCGGGGACGGGCAAAGAAGACCGCAGACAGAGTATAGGCTAGGTGGATAAAGACTGCAAACCTTGCTCAAGGAGAAAGATCTTGGGGAGAGTATAACACCGAGCACGTCTCCGGAAGCACACATCAACCAGATAACTGCTGCAGCATATGGGCGCCTGGCAAACCTGAGAATAGCGTTCCGATACCTTAGTAAGGAATCGTTGAAGACACTGTACACTGTGTACGTCAGGCCCATACTTGGTCCAGCACGTCAAGAAATTAGAGAATATGCAAAGGTTTGCGACAAGGTTAGTTCCAGAGCTAAGGGGAATGTCCTACGAAGAAAGGTTAAGGGAAATCGGCCTGACAACACTGGAGGACAGGAGGGTTAGGGGAGACATGATAACGACAAGGTGGATAGAGACAGGATGTTCCAGAGAGGGGACACAGAAACAAGGGGTCACAATTGGAAGTTGAAGACTCAGATGAGTCAAAGGGATGTTAGGAAGTATTTCTTCAGCCATAGAGTAGTCAGGAAGTGGAATAGTCTAGCAAGTGATGTAGTGGAGGCAGGAACCATACATAGCTTTAAGACGAGGTATGATACAGCTCATGGAGCAGGGAGAGAGAGGACCCAGTAGCGATCAGTGAAGAGGCAGGGCCAAGAGCTGAGTCTCGACCCCTGCAGCCACAATTAGGTGAGCAATTAGGTGAGTACACTCACACACACAAAGAATCATGGAGGCATCCCCAGACATCATAGCACTCACAAAAATCAAGCTTACAGAAATAATAACAGATGCAGTCTTTCCAGCTGGGTAACAAATCGTGAGGAAGGATAGTGGGACCAGAGGAGGAGTTGCACTGTTCATCAAAACCAGTGGAGTCTTGAAGAGTTGGAAGTTGTGGACAGAACGAAAGCAAGGGACTACACAGTAGTAACATTTCAGACTGGGGGTCCCAATGTGATGATTTCAGTGATGTACAACCCTCCACTGAATAGCAGGAGGCCAAAACAAGAGTATGATGAGAACAATAAAGCAATGGTTGATACACTAGCTAAAGTGGCCAGAGAAGCCAACATGGATAGGGCAAAGTTACTAGTTGTGGATATCAATTACAAGGAGATTGATTGGGAAAAACTTGATCGCCACCCATCTTGATACCCATCAATTGCACAACCCAGGACAGCATGGGTTTAGAGCAGGCCGCTCCTGTCTGTCCCAACTACTGGACCACTACGACAAGGTCCTAGATTCTCTAGAAGATAAACAGAATGCAGATGTTATATACACAGATTTTGCAAAAGCCTTTGACAAGTGTGACCATGGTGTAATAGCACACAAAATGCGTGATAAAGGAATAACAGGAAAAGTTGGTAGATGGATCTATAATTTCCTAACACGTAGAACACAAAGAGTAGTAGTCAACAGAGTAAAGTCTGAGGCAGCTACTGTGAAAAGCTCTGTTCCACAAGGCACAGTACTTGCTCCCATCCTATTCCTCATCTTCATATCAGACATTGAAGGGGATATAAGCCACAGTGCTGTGTCTTCCTTTGCAGATGACACCCGAATCTGTATGACAGTGTCCACCGTTGAAGACACTGCAAGACTCCAAGCAGACATAAACCAAATCTTTAAATGGGCTGCAGAAAACAATATGAAGTTCAATGATGAGAAATTTCAATTACTCAGATACGGAAAACGTGAAGAAATTAAAATCTCATCGGAGTACAAAACTAATTCCAACCACACAATAGAGCGAAAAACTAATGTCAAAGACCTGGGAGTGATCATGTCAGAGGATCTCACCTTCAAGGATCATAACAATGTAGCAATTGCATCTGCTCGAAAAATGACAGGATGGATAATGAGAACCTTCAAAACCAGGGATGCCAAGCCCATGTTGACACTTTACAGATCGCTTGTTCTATCTAGGCTGGAATATTGCTGCACACTAACTGCACCTTTCAAGGCGGGTGAAATTGCTGACCTTGAAAATGTGCAGAGAACCTTCACCGCACGCATAAGTGCGATAAACCACCTCAACTACTGGGAATGCTTGAAGTTCCTAAACCTGTACTCTCTAGAACGCAGGCGGGAGAATACATTATTATATACACATGGAAAATTCTCGAGGGCTTAGTACCAAACTTGCACACAAAAATCACTCCCTACGAAAGCAAAAGACTCGGCAGGCGATGTAACATCCCCCCAATGAAGAGCAGGGGTGCCACTAGCACGTTGAGGGACAACACAATAAGTGTGAGAGGCCCAAGATTGTTCAACTGCCTCCCAGCATACATCAGGGGATTACCAACAAGCCCTGGCTTTCTTCAAGCAGGCACTGGACAGGCACCTCAAGTCGGTACCGATCCAGCCGGGCTGTGGTTCGTACGTTGGACTGCGTGCGGCCAGCAGTAACAGCCTGGTTGATCAGGCTCTGGTCCAACAGGAGGCCTGGTCACAGACCGGGCCGCGGGGCGTTGACCCCTGGAATTCTCTCCAGGTAGACTCCAGGTAGACACGGGGACCATAAACGTGGAGATCCAAGATGATGGAGATGGTACTGGAAAAACTCACGCATCAACATGTTAGGGACACTACCAGAGAGAGAGAGGAGAGGATAAACCAGCAAGGTTGGACTTCATATTCACCTAGAGTAGCTCAGACATTGGAGACATCACATATGAAAGGCCCTTGGACCTAGTGATCATGTGGTCCTGAGTTTTGAATACACTGTAGAGCTAAAAGTAGAAGAGAAGCAGCACGAGTAGGATATGTAAAGCCAAACTATGAAAGAGGAGCCCTCACAAGTATGAGGAATTTCCTGTATAAGCTACACTGTGAAAGAACTAATAGGAAAAACAGTGACTGAAATGATGGAATATATGACCACAACATGCAAAGAGACAGAAGAGGGTCATACCTAAGGACAACAGAAACAATAGGAAAACCAGAACAAGCCTTTGGTTCACCCAAAGATGCAGAAAGGCCAAATCTAAGTGCGCTAGAGCATGGAAAAAGTATAGAAGACAAAGGACCTTGGAAAATAAGATGAGCCGAAGAGCCAGAAATGAATATGCATAAACAAGGACTGAGGCCCAGTGGCAACATCAGAACGACATAGCATCGAAAACCAAATCTGACCCAAAGCTGTTGTACAGCCACATCAGGAGGAAAACAACAGTCAAGGATCATGTAAACAGGCTGAGGAATCAAGAAGGGAAGATCACAAGAAACAATCAAGAAGTATATGAGGAACTCAATACGAGATTTAGGGAGGTATTTTCAGTGGAGACAGAAAGGCTTCCAGCAAACCTGAATGGCAGGGTACACCAACAAGTGCTGGACACACTAATCACAACCGAGGAGGCGTTGAAGAGACTGCTAAGGCAAGGAGGCTGGCGCTTATATAGGCGTCAGTGGATAGGGACGGGTAGCAGACGAGGTCATAGTCACATGTAGGCGGGATTCCCCAGTGGAAGAAGGTCATACCCAAGGGATGGGTTAGTGGTAGTAGTAGTTGTAGAAGCCGTGAAGAAGGTTATGTAGATGTCCTCTGAACCAAGATTCCATGATGTTGCAGTGTCTGGCAAGTTGTTCATGAATGGTAGACAATACCAACAAGATGAAAATTAGACACATGTGCAACATCTGGGTGTCTTAATTGTAGACGTTTCGCCCTCCAGTGGCTTTATCAATACAAATTCCAGGACATAACTTGAAGACAGTAGAACTGGAGGGCGAAACGTCTACAATAAAGATACCCAGATGTTGCACATGTGTCTAATTTTCATTTGTCGGTATTGTCTACCATTCATGTACAATCTTGAACACATCTATCGTAACAGGGCAACTACCTGAGGTGAGGAAGACAACAAATGTAGTCGCAATTTTTAAGAAAGGCGACAGCAACTACAGACCAGTAACATGTAAACAATGTAAAGTCATGGAGAAGCTTATCGGGAGAAGAGTGGTGGAGCACCTTAAGAAGAGGTACGCTAAAGTTCTTTGAGCAGGGAGAGTGGACCTGGTAGCAACCAGTGAAGAGGCTAGGCCAGGAGCTGTGACTCGACCCTTGCAACCTCAAATACGTGAGTACACACACACACACATATATATGTTAGGAAGTATTTCTTGAGTCACAGAGTTGTCAGGAAGTGGAATTGTCTGGTAAGTGATGCAGTGGAGACAGGATTCATACATAGCTTTAAGAAGAGTTATGATAAAGCTCATGGAGCAGGAAGAGTGACCAAGTAGTGACCAGGGAAGAGGCGGGGCCAGGAGCTGTGACTCGACCCTTGCAACCACAACTAGGTGAGTACAGGAGTGCGTGTTCGCTGCTTCAAGTGGTTGTGAGCGGAAACAATTACTGACTGAAGGAACCCCAGCAAATGAGCCGCTAATCCTGTAATTTACTAGGAATTTTCTATGGATTACATGCAACATTTCGTGGCTCAGTAGTAGAGCTTTCAGACAACAATCGTAATATCGGGTTCGATCTTGAGGAGGGTGAACGCCTCTGGAAGTGTATTACCCAACACCTTGGCTAACCTTACAACTGAAAGGTACTTATTAATGAATTGACTTTTATGAGGGGCAATCTGGTAGTCTCCATGTACTCAGGAGTTAGTAGTTATGAATGGCATCCTTGGCAGAGTCTGACTTATACACAAGTCTCCTGACACCTGCTGGCACTGTTGACACAGCACTAGGTTGCAACGTACGTCAGAATGTGTGTTTTTAGTATAAGCAAGGCATAGTCTGTTGCACATGAACCTGTACTCAAGACTTACAAATACTGTTGAATTATTTCTCTACGTCTGGGAATGTTAAGGACACATAGTGTGTCACGTATTGGAAATATTGGTTGTATCATGACGTTACTTTAGCATTTCGTTACTTGATCAAAATGTTTTCCAATGGTTATATATTACGTGGAAAAGATGGATTTTAGCCGACAAAATGATTGAAATAGAACAAATGCACAAACGAACCTGTGCACAATGAATTTTAAAATTACTTCATAATAATGAACAGAAAATATATTTACACAAACTAAGTCAGGTGTGAGTAGGTGTGGTTGTGGAGGTGCTAGGCTGGGGAGGTGCTAGGCTGGGGAGGTGCTAGGCTGGGGAGGTGCTAGGCTGGGGAGGTGCTAGACTGGGGAGGTGCTAGGCTGGGGAGGTGCTAGGCTGGGGAGGTGCTAGGCTGGGGAGGTGCTAGGCTGGGGAGGTGCTAGGCTGGGGAGGTGCTAGGCTGGGGAGGTGCTAGGCTGGGGAGGTGCTAGGCTGGGGAGGTGCTAGGCTGGGGAGGTGAGCGTGCAACATGCATGTGCATGTAACTTATCAGTGAACGGCCCCTGTTTCAGTAATAGGATTACATAAGGCTTAGAACGTTCCCAGATTACGCTGAACGATATTTTGTGGAGAGAGCAGAGCAGATTTTCAGGCGTCTGCTTTGTGATGTCTCTTTCCTTGACTATTATTATTGTTTGAATAAATGGTTTAGAAAACCAACAATTTGATAAGTGAGACTCTTGTACAATATTTTGCTATCTTTATTCTGAAAACGTTTCGGCAGCCAGTGACTTCTTCAGTAAATGCAGTCCATCAACTGTGTCTCACTTATCTCCTATTTTCATGCCTTTAATGGCAGACAAGGTGCATGTTCGTATCCTCATGCACAACACAGGCGCTGCTAGTTGTGTACACACTGTACTCACACTGAAGTTCCTGTATCCTAGTTGCTGGAATGTAGAAGTCTCACCTACATATTTCTTGTCCAATTCCTGTGAGGTTTAATGTAGAGTCTGTCGTCTCTGTGGTCCTGTCAGTTGAATTAGTCTCTGACAAGGTGTTGAATCATCTTGATGTTATGTGATGTATTCCATGGTGTTGCATATTGATGTATTCCATGGTGTTGCATATTGATGTATTCCATGGTGTTGCATATTGATGTATTCCATGGTGTTGCATATTGATGTATTCCATGGTGTTGCATATTGATGTATTCCATGGTGTTGCATATATGGAAGATGAGTTTAGAGACGATGTTTATAGTTTGTTTACTATGGTCATTGAAGCTAAAACCTTGGGTAGCTTCATATATAGGTTAGATACACACATGAGTGAGTGAGGTTGGATTTGAGTGGGACTTAAGTTAATAGGATAATGGATAACATTGATAATGGGTTGGGCGAATATTTTTCTTAGTGGCTTTCTATTTAACAAGGACCTGCAAGAATGGGCCAGTAGGCCTGCTGCAGTGCTCCTCCTTATGTTCTTATCTTTCTGTTCTTATGTTCTTATACCCGGTTCCTACAGTCCCAGATGATGTGTATGGGAAACGTCAGTGTCAGGAAGATACAACACCCGTGGCGGGGTACAAGAGCCCATGACACACCCGTGACGGGGTACAAGAGCCCATGACACACCCGTGACGGGGCACAAGAGCCCATGACACAGCACAAGGAAACCTTTATTAAGGACATCAGTCTGAATTATTGACTGGGTTGAGGAAGTATGCAAGAGATGTCGTACCAAAAATTAATCAAGCTGGCAGTGCAATGGTCAGAGGCTAAACCACGAGACCAGTCACGAAGCAAAACACAAGAATCACAAACATATGGGAATCTTTATTAAGGAAACGTTTCGCCACACAGTCGGTTTCAAACAATTTATCACATGTGTCTGACACTGCAACATCATGGGATCTTGATACAAGGAATTCTTCAACACTTGTCCAACCTTTGGACGAAGACCTACTTACACTAGTGGATGGTACCACTGTGACCCCGCCTCCTCCTGCTTCCACTCACCTGACTACAGTATATAAGCCACTTCTACGGCTCTATGCTGTACTTTCAAGATTGATGGACTGAACACAACGATTCGAGACTGAGGGACTGATTACCTCAACTCCTCCTCTCCTTACCCGTTTCTACTTTGTAGGGAAGTATATATACAGTTTACTTAAGAGGTTTTCTCTCCTCCAGTTGACTGGACGAGTTGTTGTTGTTGTGTATTGTCAGTCTTTTGGCGCTGGTTCACTCATGTTTGTTGACAAGTCTAGTGAGGAGGAAGCTAATGGCCCCTGAACGCTCAACAATCATGGCGACTTTATACACGGCTCTGTCGAGGTGATCAATGAATGAAGTCATAACATTGTTAGTAATTATACTATTTAAGTGCTCATACGTCATCCCAGTGACTATGTACCAATTTAAAAAAAAATCATTTACGCTCCTCTGCTACGTACACTCTCCTTAAGTGATTTATAGTACTTAAACCATTGTATCATTTAGTGCTGTGTCAATATTACTGCAGTCAACAATTAAATCTCATTCTTCACCATACCCCAAAATTTTAATTAATGGCTGTTTTCAAGAGAAATTGGACAAATACCTATAGTCAGTGCCTGACCAGCCGGGCTGTGGACTACGTGGGCCAGCAGTACAAGCCTAGGTGATCAGGCACTGATATACGAAGGTCTGGTCAAGGACTGGATCGTGGGGTCGTTGACCTTCGGAATGACCCCCAGAGAAGTATGCTTCACAATTACATATATGAGAAATAATGAGAAATAATGAGAGCCCAGTTAGTGTCGCACTAATGTCCCTGTATTATAAAAATATTTTCTGGAAAATTTGCAAATATTTTAGACGATGCAATTAATTTGTACATTGTTTGTGAGGGTACATAGAGAGTGGCCATAATGTCCCATGGCTCAAGTAGTAGCTCACACTTGAAGGACTTAGGTTTAATCCCAACACAAGTGGAAACGTTGGGTATATTTCATTATACCTGCTGTCCTTATTCACCTATCAGTAAATAGGTACCTGGTTATTAATCAATTGCTATGGGAGAGGTTAAGGAAATCGACCTGACGACACTGGATGACAGGAGAGATAGGGGGGATATGATAACAACATATAAGATACTGAGAGGAATTGACAAGGTGGACAGAGACAGAATGTTCCAGAGATGGGACACAGCAACAAGGGGACACAGTTGGAAGTTGAAGACTCAGATGAATCACAGGGATGTTAGGAAGTATTTCTTCAGTCACAGAGTGGTCGGGAAGTGGAATAGTTTGGGAAGTGATGTAGTGGAGGCAGGCTCCATACATAGCTTTAAGAAGAGGTATGATAAAGCTCATGGCGCAGGGAGAGTGACCCAGTAGCGGCCAGTAAAGAGGTGGGGCCAGGAGCTATGACTCGACCCCTGCAACCACAACTAGGTGAGTACAACTAGGTGAGTACACCAGTCTGGAACCCACACCTGGTCAAGCACATAAAGAAACTAGAGAAAGTGCAAAGGTTTGCGACAAGGTTAGTTCCACAACTCAGGGGTCTGTCTTATGAAGAAAGGTTGAGGAAATAGGACTAACAACACTGGAGGACAGAAGGGTCAGAGGAGACATGATAACGACATACAAAATACTGCGGAAATCGACAAGGTAGACAGGGACAGGATGTTCCAGAGAGGGAACACAGAAACAAGGGGACACAACTGGAAGCTGAAGACTCAGATGAGTCAAAGGGATGTTAGGAAGCATTTCTTCAGCCACAGAGTAGTCAGGAAGTGGAATAGTCTAGAGAAAGATATAGTGGAGGCGGGAACCATACATAGTTTTAAGACAAGGTATGATAAAGCTCATGGAGCAGGGAGAGCAGAGACCCAGTAGCGGACAGCGAAGAGGCGGGGCCAGGAGCTGAGTATCGACCCCTGCAACCACAATTAGGTGAGTACAATTAGGTGAGTACACACACACGTATATGCAAGGAAGCTGAGGTGAGGTTTGTACCCAGGGGAAACAGGAGAAGCGAAAAAGCCAGGATGAGCCCGTGGTTCACCCAAAGGTGCAGGGAAGCCAAAACTAAGTGTGCCAGGGAATGGAAGAAGTATAGAAGGCAAAGGACCCAGGAGAATAAGGAGAGCAGTCGTAGAGCCAGAAATGAATATGCACAGGTAAGAAGGGAGGCCCAACTACAGTACGAGAATGACATAGCAGGGAAAGACAAATCTGACCCGAAACTGTTGTACAGCCACATCAGGAGGAGAACCACAGTCAAGGACCAGGTGATCAGGCTGAGGAAGGAAGGAGGGAGATCACAAGAAATGACCGTGAAGTGTGTGAGAGAAATCAACATGAGATTCAAAGAGGTGTTCACAGAGGAGACAGAAGGAACTCCAGAAAGACAGAGAGGTGGGGTACACCACCAAATGTTGGACACAATACACGCAACCGAGGAAGAAGTGAAGAGGCTGCTGAGTGAGCTGGATACCTCAAAGGCGACTGGCCCGGATCACATCTCTCCATGGGTCCTAAGAGAGGGAGCAGAGGCGCTCTGTGTACCCCTAACAACAATATTCAACACGTCTATCGAAACAGGGAGACTACCTGAGGTATGGAAGACAGCAAATGTAGTCCCAATCTTTAAAAAAAGGAGACAGACATGAAGCACTTAACTACAGACCAGTGTCACTGATATGTATAGTATGCAAAGTCATGGAGAAGATTATCTGGAGAAGAGTGGTGGAGCACCTAGAAAGGAATGAGCTGCTCAACGACAGCCAACATGGTTTCAGGGACGGGAAAAACCTTGTCACAAACCTACTAGAGTTCTATGACAGGGTGACAGCAGTAAGACAAGAGAGAGAGAGAGAGAGGGGTGGGTAGATTGCATTTTCTTGAACTGTAAGAAGGCGTTTGACACAGTTCCATACAAGAGATTAGTGCAAAGCTATAGGACCAGGCAAGGATAACAGGAAGGCACTACAATGGATCAGCGAATACTTGTCAGGAAGACAGCAGCGAGTCATGCTTCGTGGCGAGGTGTCAGAGTGGGCGCCTGTGATGAGTGGGGATCCACAGGGGTCAGTCCTAGGACCGGTGCTGTTTCTGGTATTTGTGAACGACATGACGAAAGGAATAGACTCCAAAGTGTCCCTGTTTGCAGATGATGTGAAGTTGATGAAAAGAATTCAATCGGACGAGGACCAGGCAGTACAAAGGGATCTGGACAGGCTGCAAGCCTGTCCAGCAATTGGCTCCTGGAGTTCAGCCCCACCAAGTGCAAAGTCATGAAGATTGGGGAAGGGCAAAGAAGACCGCAGACGGAGTACAGTCTAGGGGGCCAGAGACTACAAACGTCACCCAAGGAAAAAGATCTTGGGGTGAGTATAACACCAGACACATCTACTGAAGGCGCACATCAACCAAATAACTGCTGCAGCATATGGGCGCCTAGCAAACCTAAGAACAGCATTCCGACATCTTAATAAAGAATCGTTCAGGACCCTGTACACTGTGTACGTTAGGCCCATACTGGAGTATGCAGCACCAGTTTGGAACCAACATCTAGCCAAGCACATAAAGAAACTAGAGAAAGTGCAAGGTTTGCAACAAGACTAGTCTAGGGCTAAGGGTATGTCCTACGAGGAGAGGTTAAGGAAATCGACCTGACGACACTGGAGGACAGGAGAGATAGGGGGACATGATAACGACATATAAAATACTGAGAGGAATTAACAAGGTGGACAGAGACAGAATGTTCCAGAGATGGAACACAGCAACAAGGGGACACAGTTGGAAGTTGAAGACTCAGATGAATCACAGGGATGTTAGGAAGTATTTCTTCAGTCACAGAGTTGTCAGGAAGTGGAATAGTCTGGGAAGTGATGTAGTGGAGGCAAGATCCATTCATAGCTTAAAGAAGAGGTATGATAAGGCTCATGGCGAAGGGAGAGTGACCAGTAGCGGCCAGTGAAGAGGCGGGGCCAGAAGCTATGACTCGACCCTGCAACCACAACTAGGTGAGTACACACACCTCTATTCTACATTTTTGGGTTATCCTGGTGGCTAACCCTTGGGGTTAAAAAATTGAACAAAATCTTATTATATCGTATCTTAACCTCCTCTACAGGCCTGGCTGCCAGGGTGATTGGCACGGTGGCACCGTGGCCTGGTGGCAAAAGCTCGCTTCACACGGTGCGGGTCCGGTTCGATTCCCGGCTAAGGGTGGAAATATTGGGCGTGTATCCTTACACCGGTTGTCTATGTTCACCCATCAGTAAAATAGGTACCTGGGTGTTAGTCGACTGGTGTGGGTCGCATCCTAGGACAAAACTGACCTAATTTGCCCGAAATGCTCTGCATAACAAGTGGCTTTTGTATAGTTGTATGTCATTGATATCAGCTATGGTCTGCCTTGTACATGTACTTGTAGAAATAAAATATATGTAGGCCTACCTTGGAACTCTGCTAGCAAATTTTCTTCTCATTTAGTTGCACTTAACATGGTTACTTCTCATCCATTGCTCCCATTAACCTTTGTGCATAATCACAGTGACCTAAATCATGTCTGTTGGGTTTAGGGCTGGCACCTCTATGTTGATGACCCATAAGAGGGTGAAATATAATATATGGAGCTGTGCCTTGCCGTGCCGTGAGACCCCAATGGATATAAATCATCCAGAGTTTATTGGATTAGTCTAGGACAGGGTTCCCAAAGTGGTCAATATCGACTCCTAAGGGTCGATGGTACTGAGGTCAAAAGGAGGTCAGTTAATGTGTGGGAACTCGCTTTGCTTTGAGTATCTGTGACCTTCCACCCTTCCCCTTGTCTCTCTCATCTCTCTTGTCCCAGGAAGGATATACATACATATAGTATTCCTGATCACTTCCTGTACTGACTGTACTCCCTCACTCAAACACTGTTGGAGATCCAATACATTCACAACACCCATAGAGACAGCAGTGGTGCTAAAGAAGTGAACGTAACATTGTAACACCCGTAATGGCCGCTGCTGACATCAAGAAGTACAGACAGTAATCACAAGAATATTAAAAATTTGCATTTATAACTTCGTTTACCACTGAAACAATGTCTATGTACCTATTATGTGAAAGGTAATGATGCCATAAAACCTTCGAAGATCAAAGACCATCTTGACAAGGTTCACTCTGATAAGAAAAATAAAGACCATGATTATTTTAAGGTACTGATAGAAAAAAAAATAGAAATTTACCAAATTTCAAGACATTTTCCAAATCACCTGCCAATGTTGTCAATGAAGGAATGCTGAAGGCATCATACAATATCCCCTTTACCAAAGCATAAAAAGAAAAATCGTATACAATTAATGAGATCATAATTCCAGCAATTGCAGAGGTGATTTAAACTGTTATGAAGACTCATCATATCCTAAAATGTCTGTCATAAAGTGGCAATACAAAGCAACGAGTTTCAACACAACAAGTTTTCTCTTCAACTCGCTGAGTCAACTTTCAGCAACTCAAATATTCTCGTGGCATATGTGAGGTATTACAGTAAAAGTCAAAAGTGCATTGTTGACAAATCTTTATTTACCAAGAATCTTGAAGACGATGCAATAAAAGACAATTTTTCAGAGCTTGGATGGGTGTTTGGGGAAGCACAATATACCCCTCAGCAATATTACTGCAGTGGCTACTGATGGTACACCAGTAATGGTTGTCCGTTGCAGAGTATTTGCCACTTTACTCATGGAAAAGCCATCTGGTGTACGTACTGTATATTACACAGACACCATCTTGTAGTCAAGGAGCTCAGTGAGGAACTGTGGCTTTCAAGTGTATCGGATCAATTAAATCAAAGCACAACCAATCAACTTGTGATTGTTTGCAATACTATGTGGTAAGGTAAGGTGGGTGTCTAGGGGTGATACCTTGCAAACACTTGTAGACTTATACAACTCAACTGTGCAGTCTGTAACATGTTAACCCACCTCTGTGTGAGACTTTAAATAAATTTAAGAATAATCTTTTCTATATGGAATATAGAGATAGACAGTATAATAACCTATGTGACATGTCAAGATATCTTATTAATGAAAATAAGATACCAGATATACTAAGCAAATTTCATAAATTGGCTTGCAACTGATAAGTGAACTGTAGATATGTAGATATAAATCCAAATGTACACCTGTTACCCCTTTCTGACCTAGTGCCTAGGCCTTTTGTGTATCCATATGCTGTTGCGCTACCGTCCACAGGATGGATATGGGGTGCACAATAAACTAGCCACTTCGGTGGCAAAATCTAATCTATATGGCCGACCTATATTCAAAATTTAATTATGTACAGAAACACCTACATGGTAAAGATGTTATGATTATTCATGCCTGGACATTTTTAGTGGGTTTTCAAGTCAAAATAGGCCTATTTAAAGGTTCACTAGCACGAAGAGTTTTACAGTATTGTTCAAATTTACTGAAGTTGGAAGAAAGTGGAAACATTTCAGATGGTGACCTGGAGACATAAACAAGACCCCTTGACCTGGAGACATAAACAAGACCCCTTGACCTGGAGACATAAACAAGACCCCTTGACCTGGAGACATACACAACACCCCTTGACCTGGAGACATACACAACACCCCTTGACCTGGAGACATACACAACACCCCTTGACCTGGAGACATACACAACACCCCTTGACCTGGAGACATACACAACACCCCTTGACCTGGAGACATACACAACACCCTTGACCTGGAGACATACACAACACCCCTTGACCTGGAGACATACACAACACCCCTTGACCTGGAGACATACACAACACCCCTTGACCTGGAGACATACACAACACCCCTTGACCTGGAGACATACACAACACCCTTGACCTGGAGACATACACAACACCCCTTGACCTGGAGACATACACAACACCCCTTGACCTGGAGACATACACAACACCCCTTGACCTGGAGACATACACAACACCCCTTGACCTGGAGACATACACAACACCCCTTGACCTGGAGACATACACAACACCCCTTGACCTGGAGACATACACAACACCCCTTGACCTGGAGACACACAACACCCCTTGACCTGGAGACACACAACACCCCTTGACCTGGAGACACACACAACACCACTTGATAAATTAAGGGAAGACTTTAAGTAAGCTTTGAGGAGCTGGAGAAATTGCATGTACCTGGCTGGATTCTTACATCATTTGGAAATACGAAATGCAGTCAGTGACTCTCAACTGCAGGAAGTACTCATTGATGTGACTATGGATCTCTAGCACAAGCATTGTGCAGAAGTAAAAGCTTAAGTGACTATTGGAGCAAAGTAAATACTGTTAATAAATACCCCCGGTTTTGTGCACAATAGGTGTCAGGGGCCCAAGACTGTTCAACTGTCTCCCAGCATACATAAGGGGGATTACCAATAGACCCCTGGCTGTCTTCAAGAAGGCACTGGACAAGCACCTAAAGTCAGTACCTGACCAGCGGGGCTGTGGTTCATACGTCGGTTTGAGTGCGGCCAACAGTAACAGCCTGTTTGATCAGGCCCTGATCCACCATGAGGCCTGGTCACAGACCGGGCCGCGGACACAGTGGGCCGTGGCCCGGTACGCAGCACTCTCGCTTAACATGCTGAGTAGCCGGGGTTTAATCCCTGGAAAGGGTGGAAACATTGGGCGTGTTTCCTTTCACCTGTTGTCCCGTTCACTTAGTAAGTAGGTACCTGGGTGTTAGTCAACTAGTGAAGTCGCATTCTGGGGTACAAAATTAAGGACCCAATGGAAATAAGACAGACAGTCCCTTGAAGACGCACTGCCTTTCTTGGGTTATCCTGGGTGGCTGACCCTCCTGGTTAAAAAGCTTATCTCATTCTAGGGGACAAGATTAACCTATGTTGCCTGAAATACTCTACATAAGCAGGGGCTCTATAATATATCAGTTGTATCATATACTTGAAGAAATAAAGAGTATTATTATTATTATTATTATTATTATTATTATTATTATTATTATTATATTATTATTAAAATTATTATTATTAAAATTATTATTATTAAAATTATTATTATTATTAGTTAGCAACTTCTATCCTATATCATGACTGGTTGTCCCGTCGCACTACCACAATCCACATACATATATTTCCCTTCTCTTCCGCAGCTGATTGTTTGCAAGATTTTAGATTTAGATTTTGCCACCGAAGTGGCTAGTTTATTGTGCACCCTATATCCATCCTGTGGACGGTAGCGCAAGAGCATATGGATACACAAAAGGCCTAGGCACTAGGCCCCAAAGGGGTTAACAATTGTATATTTGGATTTATATCTACATTTCAATTATCTGTTACAAGCAAATTTAGGAAATTTGCTTATTACAATTGGTATCTTATTTCATGAATAAGATATCTTGACATGTCACATAGGTTCTATACTGTCTATCTCTATATTCCTCAATAAGTGGACAATTCAGCACATAGTGTTCAAGACAGTGACCATATGCCTGATCACATAATTTGCATTTAGTTTGATCATCATCTGTGTCTCCCAAACTGTCAGAAGTACTTGTAGCCAAGCCTAAGCCTGGCCACTACAACATCAGTCAGTCTGTTCACATTGCAAGTTGCTCCATAAACATACTTATCTAAGTTCATGTTATCATAGTGGGTTATAGATCTACTCAGACTTCTAACTGCATTCATATAGCTATCATTTTCATTATTTATTTCTCTCCTAATATTATTCCTAATGCTAGACACAGATATACCAAAGTTATATTCTACATTCTCCTTAAATGTAGAATATAACTTTGGTATATCTGTGTCTAGCATTAGAAATAATATTAGGAGAGAAATAAATAATGAAAATGATAGCTATATCAATGCAGTTAGAAGCCTGAGTAGATCTATAACCCACTATGATAACATGAACGTAGATAAGTATGTTTATGGAGCAACTTTTTTACGAGTGAATTCATATTTTTGAGAAGAGAAGCGTAACTTGCCAGTGACAAGACAAGAGAGTCTTGTCACTGGGGTGAGCGGGGAAGTAGAGGTAGTGGAAGTAGAGGTAGTGGAAGTAGAGGTAGTGGAAGTAGAGGTAGTGGAAGTAGAGGTAGTGGAGGAGGTAGTGGAAGAGGAGGTAGTGGAAGTGGAGGTAGTGGAAGAGGAGGTAGTGGAAGAGGAGGTAGTGGAAGTGGAGGTAGTGGAATAGGAGGCTGGTGAGAGGAAGGTTATGAGTGGAAGGGATAGTACCAGGGCTTGACCCAGTAGCTAAGGCGATCGTGGGTCTGGAGACTGACGCAGCAAGGAGGACTGTTAAGGCGTATGGGCAGGCCAACGTGACTGTGCAAGGGGCAAGCGAGGGCATTCAGGGTGGGGTAAGGGGAAAAACAAAGCAAAACAAAACTAATTCGGTCCAGTGTAGTTTATTTTGATATCTTTATTATGCACCCCATACCCATCCTGTGGGCGGTAGTCAAAAGATTACAGAGGTACATAATGGGTCCAGGGACTGGACCTCAAAGTTTGATAGCTGAGCAAGTTACAAAGGTAATGAACTCAGATGGTCACAATCATGACAAGTTACAAAGGTATTTGCAGATTACAGAGGTATATATAGGGTCCAGAGACTGGGCCCCAAAGTTTTGATAGCTGAACAAGGTACAATGGTAATGAATTCACTAGTTACAAGGTAATGAATCATGTAAGTAAATTTACTTACGTCTGTACATGGTTGCACTCATGAACAAATTATAAAGCAATGAGCAATCTATTAGTCTACACCCAGCCACAACTGTAATTGTTGGGTCACACACACACACATACATATACACATACATATACACATACATATATACACACACACACACACACACGTACACACACACATACACACACATACATGTATATACATACACACATACACACACATATACATACACACACACACACACATACACACACACACACACACACACACACGTGTCAATGCTTTATTTACAGGGAGCAAAGTCAGGGTATTTTTCCAGAATGGTCTGTAATATACCACTGTGGATAAAATACTTTGACATATATTGAACATTTCTGAGTGAGTTGTCTCTGAATTCATTAATTTTATCGCACTCCAGTACATAATGATGCAGGGTGTGACGCACTTCAGTACATAATGACGCAGGGTGTGACGCACTCCAGTACATAATGATGCAGGGTGTGACGCACTTCAGTACATAATGACGCAGGGTGTGACGCACTCCAGTACATAATGACGCAGGGTGTGACGCACTCCAGTACATAATGACGCAGGGTGTGACGCACTCCAGTACATAATGACGCAGGGTGTGACAATAATCCAACTGACAAAGTTTACATCTTGTTTGGTCTACATCTGGTGGTGGTGATTTAACCTGCCAAAGATACTTGTAACCCAGCCGGAGGCGGGCGGTAGTGACATCCAAGAGTCTGCTTATTTTGTTGGATGCACCATAGCCAATTTATCAGTTCTATCATGCACCTGAATACCAATGTGAGATGGAATCCACAGCATGTGCACTCTGACTCTACTATCCACAATCCTACCATACCTGTGCCTGGCTTCTGACACGAGCATGCTACAAGTTATACTTGATGAGTTGAGAGCATTTATGGATGACAGAGAATCAGTTACAATTAGAGAGTTAACCCTAGATACATGGACGCATTTGAGTGCAAGGAGTATGGCAAACAGTTCTTTCTGAAGGGTAGAGGCCCAGTTATTGATGCGTGCTCCAATTTCTTTAAGAGAGCCATCACTCTGTATGACAACAGCAGCACTACCAGCTGCACCAGTGGATTGGTGAACAGAACCATCAACGTAAATAATTTGTGAGAGAGTGTGCTGTTTGGCTAAATTATCAATACAGTTTAAGGCATCATGTTTGGCTTCAAGGCGAAGCTTTGGTTGTGATTTAAGAAGTAGTTTTGGGGGAAATGGAGGGATGGTAGTTTGGAATGGGGTAATATTCCATGGAGCGGAGAAGTGCCGCTGTTGCCTTACTTGCCACAGATCATGTATCTGATTCATGCGGAGGTCGGTTCCAGTTTTTTCGATCTATCTGGAGGGATGTTCACCAGTGCTGAGGAAAGTTTGGAGGGCTTCTGTGCAGGGGTTTGAATGGGCTTGCCTGAGCATATTAACCCCAATTAGGATATTTCTTTCAGTAACACGATCTCTGATGCTTGGAATATCAAGTTCTTTCTGCATATTTAAAATTTTGGCAGTACGAGGACATCCTAAAATGATCTTCATTGCTTCGTTCTGCAGTTTTTCCAGCCCTCCAAGCTTCCAGTCAGACACAAGAGCAAGTAGTGGCGCAGCATAATCAACCAATGATCTAATATAAGCAAGATACATCATTTTCACAATTTTAACATTAGCACCATACCTGGGATGAAACCCTGCCACAACTCTAAGTGCTCTCAGCCTTTCTTTGTATTGACGACAAAGTCTCGTTACAACAGGTCCAAGTAGTGGGACCTCAAAGCCTAGATACCTGTATCTGTTTACATATTCTAGAAGAGACCCATCATGCAACTGGATCTGGCGAACAGTGCCTCTCTGTCGAGGAGGACGCCTATTGAGTATCTTTGTTTTATCAGTAGAGATTATCAACCCCAGGTCCTGACACGAGGCTAGTACATGGTTAAGGTCCAGTGTATTGGACTGAAAAATCCACTGACTGCAGAAACGTTACCAGAATAACGATACCCAAATGTTACCACAAGAATCTTATTTATCAGACTGATTGATAATGTAGATGCCAAGCTTAGGGACGACTGATTGATGATGTAGAAGCCAAGCTTAGGGACGACTGATTGATGATGTAGAAGTCAAGCTTAGGGACGACTGATTGATGATGTAGAAGCAAAGCTTAGGGACGACTGATTGATGATGTAGAAACCAAGCTTAGGGACGACTGATTGATGATGTAGAAGCCAAGCTTAGGGACGACTGATTGATGATGTAGAAGACAAGCTTAGGGACGACCAATTTTTTGTCGTTCAATTTCGCTCATTATTGGTCTACTTTAAGAATCGTACATTCAAACAATTTTGACAAAGTTTCAATAAGATCGGCCAACACACAGATGAAAAAAAAATTACTGAAAATTAAATTTGGCAGCTTGATGGCACCTACTGGCACTGGCAAAAGTTTTTTTGGGCACTCCCTACTAATAAAACAACTGCTAATCCGATTTTATCATGATATGAAATACTGTAATATACTTTATCATCAACCATGTAATTAACATTTTCAAATATGTAAAAAAACATTGTGAGCTTTGAAAGGAAATAAACATTTATTATTATTATTATTATTATTATTATTATTATTATTATTATTATTATTATTATTATTATTATTATTATTATTATTATTACGTATATTTAATTTCTTTCCAGGGTTACAATGTGCGTTAACAGTTTTGATTAGTTAAGTACAAATGGTGCCCCGGTGATTTTTAATGGTGCCAGGGTGATTTTTAATGGTGCCCCGGCAACAAATAGGTCAATAACTTACTCCCGACATAATCGACAAAACGCGCACAAAGCTGATTACTTAAGAACAAATAAAATATCGAGAAAAATCACGCTAGTTTTTGAGTGTATGCATACAATATGAGTGATCTTGTGCAGTTATCGCTGTAATACAGTTTTCTGTAGTGTCAGTAGACCAGAGAGGACGTAACATTTCTGCGTACACTGCAATATACGCACGGCTTCGTTAACTCTATATATGTAATTTTTTTATTAATTTGGGCGTCTTTATTATGCGTCTATGTTATTTACATTATGTCTAATATTTTACAATAAATGTGACAGGTAGATAAACAAATTTATTAATAATACCTTAATTATACAATTATTTATAGTGCCGTTGCCGGTGGTCTGGTGGCTAGAGCTCTCGCTTCACACACGGAGGGCCCGGGTTCGATTCCCGGCGGGGTGGAAATATTTCGACGTGTTTCCTTACACTTGTTGTCATATTCACCTAGCAGCAAATAGGTACCTGGGTGTTAGTCGACTGGTGTGGGTCGCATCCTGGGGGACAAGTGTTGTGTGGGTCTTGAGAGAGATATTTAGGTAGTCAAAGACACTCCTTGTTGGATGGTTACGGTATATTTACGGACTGTGAAGGAGAGAGCCCAGCCACGTCTGTCCAGACGTAGGTCTGCCACTTCTGAGAGGGTACGCCTATGCGTGGCTATGCACATGCGCTGAGCCTCTGACGTCAGCGGGTATCGTGACGTCACACGCAAAGGGACCAGCTGTATAGCTAGGGTGAACGCTGGTACACTACACAAGTGTACATATGATACTGACACGACACAAGATTAAGGACAACAATGGAAATAAGACAGACAGTCCTCGATGACGCATTGACTTTCTTGGGTTATCCTGGGTGGCTAATCTCCGGGGTTAAAAATCCGAAGAAAATCTTACCTAGTTCCTAGGCTTTTTGTGTCTGACTTTTATTGGGGATATCCTAGGTAATTTACACTATGTACAATAATTGTACTTACGTGTACGTGCGCGTAAGTAAACTTACTTACCCTCCACAGGATGGCTATACGGTGATTCATCACAAAAATATAAAAAATCTGTCTTGTGGCTTCCAAGCTCCCAGGTGACCCTCGGTTTTCGTTCACCTCCAAACTTGAACAATTAAGTAAGTGTATTTTTGTAAGAGCTTTTGTAAGTGTATTTTTGGGGGTCTGAAACGACTAATCTAACATACATTTGTACTTATGGGAACAAATTCGTTCAATAACGGCACTCGAACAGCATTCTGGAAAGTATTTTCAACGAAAACCGAGGATCCACTGTATATTACTAGGTATGATAACTGTTCTTATGTGTATACCTGGAGTATACCTGGAGAGAGTTCCAGGGGTCAACGCCCCTGCGGCCCGGTCTGTGACCAGGCCTCATGTTGGATCAGAGCCTGATCAACCAGTCTGTTACTGCTGGCCGCACGCAGTCCAACGTAAGAACCACAGCCCGGCTGGTCAGGTACCGACTTTAGGTGTCTGTCCAGTGCCTGCTTGAAGACAGCCAGGGGCTTGTTGGTAATCCCCCTGATGTATGCTGGGAGGCAGTTGAACAGTCTTGGGCCCCTGACACTTATTGTGTTGCCTCTCAACGTGCTAGTGGCCCCCCCTGCTCTTCATTGGGGGGATGTTACATCGCCTGCCGAGTCTTTTGCTTTCGTAGGGAGTGACTCTCGTGTGCAAGTTTGGTACTAATCCCTCGAGAATTTTCCAAGTGTATATAATAATGTATCTCTCCCACCTGCGTTCTAGGGAGTACAGGTTTAGGAACTTCAAGCTTTCCCAGTAATTGAGATGGTTTATCGCAGTTATGCGTGCCGTGAAGGTTCTCTGTACATTTTCTAGGTCAGAAATTTCACCTGCCTTGAAAGGTGCAGTTAGTATGCAGCAATATTCCAGCCTAGATAGAACAAGCGAACTGAAAAGTGTCAACATAGGCTTAGCATCCCTGGTTTTAAAGGTTCTCATTATCCATCCTGTCATTTTTTCTAGCAGATGCGATTGCTACGGTGTTATGGTCCTTGAAGGTGAGATCCTCTGACATGATCACTCCCAGGTCTTTGACATTAGTTTTTCGCTCTATTGTGTGGTTGGAATTTGTTTTGTACACCGATGAGATTTTAATTTCCTCACGTTTTCCATATCAGAGTAATTGAAATTTCTCATCATTGAACTTCATATTGTTTTCTGCAGCCCATTTAAATATTTGGTTTATGTCTGCTTGGAGTCTTGCAGTGTCTTTAACGGTGGACACTGTCATGCAGATTCGGGTGTCATCTGCAAAGGAAGATACTGCACTATGGCTTATACCCCTGTCTATGTCCGATATGAGGATGAGGAACAGGATGGGAGCGAGTACTGTGCCTTGTGGAACAGAGCTTTTCACAGTAGCTGCCTCAGACTTTACTCTGTTGACTACTACTCTTTGTGTTCTACTTGTTAGGAAATTATAGATCCATCTACCAACTTTTCCTGTTATTCCTTTATTACGCATTTTGTGTGCTATTACACCATTGTCACACTTGTCAAAGGCTTTGCAAAATCTTTGTATATAACATCTGCATTCTGTTTGGCTTCTAGAGCATCCAGGACCTTGTCGTAGTGGTCGAGTAGTTGGGACAGACAGGAGCGACCTGCTCTAAACCCATGCTGCCCTGGGTTGTGTAATTGATGGGTATCTAGATGGGTGGCGATCTTGTTCTTAGAATCCTTTCAAATATTTTTATGATATGGGACGTTAGCGCTATTGGTCTGTAGTTCTTTGCTATTGCTTTACTGCCCCCTTTGTGATTAGATTTTGCCACCGAAGTGGCTAGTTTATTGTGCACCCCATATCCATCCTGTGGACAGTAAGGAAGAGCATATGGATACACAAAATGCCTAGGCACTAGGCCCCAAAAGGGTTAACAATTGTACATTTGGATTTATATCTACATTTCACTTATCTGTTACAAGCAAATTTAGGAAATTTGCTTAGTACAATGGTATCTTATTTTCATTAATAAGATATCTTCACATGTCACATAGGTTATTATACTGTCTATCTCTATATTCCTCAATAAGTGGACAATTAAGCAAATAGTGTTCAAGACTTATTGAGGAATGAGCTCTTGGGAGGGACTTGCAGGTATGTGATATTAAATGAACACATCTTCCATGGAGGGTGAAATGCTCTTTTGCTACAGTATACAATTCATACAGGTTGTAAAACCTAATGTAATTGCATGTTTCCACAATCCATTTAGATCTGTGAGTATTTACTTCTAGACATTTAGTAAGATTCATTGTGACAGTGTCTGGTTCATTTCTTAACATTCTAATACCAAGTAAAGTGTTAATCTCAACAATCCTATCACTGATCCAAGAGGATCAGTGATTCACGAGCTCTGTGATTCACAAGACTTCAGGAATCACGAGGCACTGTGATTCACGAGACTTCGTGATTCACGAGACTTCGTGATTCACGAGACTTCGTGGTTCACAAGGCTTCCTGATTCACGAGACTTCGTGATTCACGAGCTCTATGATTCACGAGACTTCGTAATCAACATGGCTTGCTGATCAACGAGGATTACTGATCCATGAGGCTTCAGGATCAACGAATCGTACTGATCAGCGGGGTTTGCTCATCCATGAGGCTTACTGATCCACGAGGCTTAATTATCCACGAGGCTTACTGATCCACAAGGCTTCGTAATCCACAAGTCAACAAGGTTTGCTGATTAACGAGGCTTACTGATCCTTGGGGCTTGCTGATCCAAAAGGCTTACTGATGCATGAGGCTTGCCAATCCGCGAGGCTTCCTGATCTTCACCACACGTGTGGCCTGTACCCACGTGTGTGGCTTGTACCACACGTGTGGCTTGTACCATACGTGTTTGGAGCCTGCAAACACGTGTGGGACCTGCAACACGTGTGTAGGACCTGTAACACGTGTGTGGGGCCTGCAACACACGTGTGTGGGGCCCGCAACACACGTGTGTGGGGCCCGTAACACATGTGTGTGGGGCCTACACCACACGAGTGTGACCTGCAACACAAGTGTGTGGGGCCTGCAACACGTGTGTGGGGCCTGCAACACACGTGTGGGGCCTGCAACACGTGTGTGGGGCCTGCAACACACGAGTGTGGCCTGCAACACAGTGGGTCATACATGAGAAAGTGTAAAGTGGGTTGAGTGAGTCTCACACTTACCACTTTATCACATTTAAGTATAATTATATTTGCCATATTGGCAAGAGTCAAAAATAGCAATATTTATTAAGTATAAATCAGCAACAATGTATACCATTATTTCTTCTTAATTCGTCGGTACTCTCCCAGCCCGGGCCTTTTCCAAGTGGTGGCCCGGCCTTGGCTCCCTTTCTCGGGAGTATCTCAGACTTACGTCTGCCATGGGAGGAGGTACAAGTACCTCCTCATCTGTGGGACCAACTGTCCCCAGGCCTAGCCCCATTCCCCGCCCTCACGGGGCTAGTGGGAGAAGCTAGGCCCGCCCATCTTTGGTCTGACATCTTCCCCGCCCCATGGGGGGCTAATGGGAATAGCGGTCTTGTGAGCCGCAGATGATATCAAGATCTGGCACCTACCCTGCTCTAGAAGATTTTAGATTTTGCCACCGAAGTGGCTAATTTATTGTGCACCCCATATCCATCCTGTGGACGGTAGCGCAAGAGCATATGAATACATAAAAGGCCTAGGCACTAGGCCCCAAAGGGTAACAATTGTACATTTGGGTTCATATCTACATTTCAATTATCTGTTACAAGCAAATTTATTAAATTTGCTTAGTACAATGGTATCTTATTTCATGAATAAGATATCTTGCCATGTCACATAGGTTATTATACTGTCTATCTCTATATTCCTCAATAAGTGCACAATTAAGCACATAGTGTTCAAGACAGTGACCATATGTTGATCACATAATTTGCATTTAGTTTGATCATCATCTGTGTCTCCCAAACTGTCAGAAGTACCTGTAGCCAAGCCTAAGCCTGGCCATTACAACATCAGTCAGTCTGTTCACATTGCAAATTGCTCCACAAACATGCCCATCTGTGCTCGCATTATCATGAGCACAGATAGGCACGTTCATGAAAATTAATTTGGATTTATATCTACAGTTCACTTATATGTTACAAACAAATTTAGGAAATTTGCTTAGTATAAGTGGTATCCTACCTTCACTAATAAGATATCTTGACATGTCACATAGGTTAGTATGCTGTCTATCTCTATATTCCTCAATAAGTGGACAATTCAGCACATAGTGTTCAAGACAGTGACCATATGCCTGATCACATAATTTGCATTTAGTTTGATCATCATCTGTGTATCTCCCAAACTGCCAGAAGTACTTGTAGCCAAGCCTAAGCCTGGCCACTACAACATCAGTCAGTGTTCACATTGCAAGTTGCTCCATAAACATACTTATCTACGTTCATGTTATCATAGTGGGTTATAGATCTACTCAGGCTTCTAACTGCATTCCTATAGCTATCATTTTCATTTATTTCTCTCCTAATATTATTCCTAATGCTAGACACAGATATACCAAAGTTATATTCTACATTCTCCTTATGGGTGCTCTTCTTGGCTAACATATCAACTTTATCATGAAGGAGTAATCCAATGTGTGACGGAATCCATAGCAATTGTACATTAATTCCTTTGTCCCGGATTTTTGAGTATCTATACCTGGCTTCTCCAATGAGCATGCTGTTAGAGTCATTATATGAGTCAAGAGCCTTCAATGATGACATAGAATCAGTAATGATAATAAGTCAAGCTCAGTGTCATAAGTTAGCTTTAGTGCCATTAGGATTGCAAACAATTCAGTTTGCAGTGTAGACGCCCAGTTGTTAATTCTTATGCCTAGTTCAAAATTTTTTTTATTGTTCTTAACTAGGGAGGTGGCAACCAGAGCAGATGCAGCCCTGCCAGAAGACTCCTGTTTAGATCCATCAGTGTATATAACTTGTGATAACTTATTACTACCAGCTAGGCGAGAAATTTCTTCTTGAGCAGTTGCTTTAACAAGTGATTTAAGGAAGGGATTACTAGCAATGAGCTTCTTGGGAGGGACTTGCAGGTATGTGATATTAAATGAACACATCTTCCATGGAGGGGTGAAATGCTCTTGTTGCCTACAGTGATACAATTCATGCAGGTTGTAAAACTTAATATTATTGCATGTTTTCACAATCCATTTTGATCTGTGAGTATTTACTTCTAGACATTTAGTAAGATTCATTGTGACAGTGTCTGGTTCATTTCTTAACATTCTAATACCAAGTACAGTGTTAATCTCAACAATCCTATCACTGATACTAGTAATACCAAGCTCCTTCCTCATATTAAGAACCTTTGTAGATTTGGGACAGCCAAGAATAATTCTGAGAGCTTCATTTTGCATTAACTCCAAGGGTCGGAGAGAACTTTCTCGAGCTAATATCAACATGGGAGCAGCATAATCAATTAAGGACCTAATATAGGCTATGTACATCATTCTCGCGATTCTCACATTAGCACCATAGTTGGGGTTGTAGCCAGCAACAGCTAAGAGCATTTAGTCTATCTTTGCATTTTTTTATTTAGTTGTGGTATAGTAGATTTGGTAAAGGGTACATCTACACCAAGATATCTGTAAGTTTTAACGTAGCTAATGTTTTCACCCTGCAAATAGATGGGTGGGGGATGTCGTTTGCTTGTTAATATCTTTGTTTTAGAGGAAGATATTACGAGGCCTAGTCGATTACAAATTGCTTGAACTTCATTAAGAACGGTACTCATCTTTTTATGCCCTGTTGTATGGATCATGATGTCATCAGCATAGCTTATAGCTATATGTTTAGGTGAGGCAGGTAAAGCATTTAGGAGAGCATTAATCAGAATATTAAATAGCATGGGACTGAGAACTCCTCCCTGCGGTGTACCTAGGGACATTTCTTTAGAGTTGCTTCTAAAGCCTTGGTAGAGGACAGAGGATACTCTGTTTGACAGGTATCCTATTATCCAGCAGAGTAGGCAACCACAATATTCATTTTGCTCTAGAAGGAATAGGCATGGTGTCTATTTTCATTTTTTGGTGTTGATTCACGGGAAATCCTCGGCCCGGGTCTTTACCAGATGGCGACCCGGCCCGGCTCCCTGGCGTGGGAGTAGCAGAGACCTAAGTCTCCCATGGGAGGGGGTACCCCTCAGCGGCGGGACCAACTGGTCCCAGGCCTATTTCCCCACCGGGGGTAAAAAATTTGGCCCCGGGCCCTTCCCCCCAAGGCTGCTGACGGAAGGGCAGGCGGGACTCTCCCGCCCGGGCCTTATCTCAGACTAACGTTTTGCCTGGGAGGAGGTACTTGGGACCTCCTCATCTGTGGGACCAACGGTCCCCAGGCCTACCACATTCCCCGCCCTCACGGGGCTCAGGGAGAAGCTAGGCCCATCTTTGTCCGCCATCTTCCCCCCCAGGGAAGCAATGGGAATAAGGAGTCTTTGAGCCGCAGGGAAAGCAAGCTCTGGCTCAGGCACCTACCCTGCCCTAGAAGGGCTGGCATGGTGTCGATCTCTTCATTTTTTTACTTCATTGAGCTTTGAATAAAAGCATATTAAATATTTATTATGTTATAAGAAAATAAAAATTTGTTAAACTTGTCTTGAGCACTATAACCTTCTAAAATATTGATTGTGTAATATAACATTAAAAAATAATATCAAATGATATTTAAAAAATAAAAAATATGCGATGGTTGTGAAGTGTGGCGGCGCGCGAGTAAAAAAATCGAAAACTTATTGAAATTGAGTTAATCTTATAGAAAAATATCTTAACTCACCAAAAAAAAATGGTACAAGAATCAACACGAGTTCTGAGACACTCTGACTGCGGGTTCGATCCCCACCCATGGATGGTTTGTACAAAATCAATGTCCTACGATGTTTCTACATGGAATTATGGTCATTTATATCATATATGGTCACACTACTGGACCAAACCACTCCTCCTGCCCATAAATTTTCAGGATTTTTCCTTTTTTTTTTTGACTACGTATTTTTATATTATTCCTTCTAATATAATTGAGGATTTGGCATCATAAGAGAGTGGGGGAGCCAATACGTAGTCCAGCTAATCAAGAACCGTCTTTGAACCCTTACGTTGGCAAATTCTCGAGTCTTGAAGGCGAAGAATATTATTCAATATTACGCAATAAACTCTACGGCATTTATCTTTTAAATTATCTAATATAACATAATAAACAACATAAATAACATAGAAAAATGCATATACTCTAGAATGAAAAAATGTGTCAATTACGAGCGGTCGACGTCACTCCCAGGCAAAAAAATTTACCTTTACCACAGCTTCCAAAACTTTTTATTTGAGATCTTGTTATAACAAAAAGAAATTTTGGTGAGGCTAACTGCATTGATTACTAATTTCGTAAGAAAAACACTGAAACAAAAATATTTTTTTGGATTTTTTTTTTCCGAGACGGTGGACCGGCTGGCGTTTTGGCATTTTCATAAAAGTATAAATAACATAAATGTAAACCCCCCTTTTTAATATTATGAAAAAAGTTTATTGATATTATTGAATTAAATGAAATTCTTCTTGATTCCCGTACTCTCAGGCCTGGGTCTTTTCAGATTGTGACC
>WNWK01004734.1:0-122500 GCA_009830355.1 Cherax destructor
ATATATATATATATATATATATATATATATATATATATATATATCAGAAGCAAGTACTAAATCCTATTTTAACCCATTACTCTATCACCCACTACTTGTGAAGTAATATTTGTGGTGTAGTTTATGCGCTGCTGCTTTATTTGAAAATTATGTCCTCCTACTGCCAATGCCAGAATTTTTTTTCTTCTGTTTTCATATATCCCTTCACAGTGTATGTAGTGTACCAGAATGTATGTGTGTGTGTGTGTGTGTGTGTGTGTGTGTGTGTGTGTGTGTGTGTGTGTGTGTGTGTGTGTGGTGTGTGTGTGGTGTGTGTGTGTGTGTGTGGGGTGTGTGTGTGTGTGTGTGTGTGTGTGTGTTGTGTGTGTGTGAGTGTGTGTGTGTGTGTGAGTGTGTGTGTGTGTGTGTGTGTGTGTGTGTGTGTGTGTGTGTGTGTGTGTGTGATGTGTGTGTGTGTGTGTGTGTGTGTGTGTGTGTGTGTGTGTGTGTGTGTGTGTGTGTGTGTGGTGTGTGTGTGTGAGTGTGTGAGTGTGTGTGAGTGTGTGTGTGTGTGTGTGTGTGTGTGTGTGTGTGTGTGTGTGTGAGTGTGTGAGTGTGTGTGTGTGTGTGTGTGTGTGTGTGTGTGTGTGTGAGTGTGTGAGTGTGTGTGTGTGTGTGTGTGTGTGTGTGTGTGTGTGTGTGTGTGTGTGTGTGTGTGTGAGTGTGTGAGTGTGTGAGTGTGTGTGTGTGTGTGTGTGTGTGTGTGTGGTACTGGATCTCCTTGACACACTCTTGAGTTTTGTTGATGAACACTGAACTTCCATCACCCCTTCTCATTCATTTCTCATTCTTTCTTCCGCCTTCTTTTACCTCTAATTCTCATTCCTTCATACCTCTCAGTCTCCCTCTCCTTCCCTTCCTACGCCACCTCTCTGCCTTCCTTACTTTTTATCCTCCTTCCCTTTCTCAGATCTCACCCTCCCTGTCTTCCTCTTTCCCTAATTTCTCACCTTCCCTTCCTTATTTCTCACTCCCTCATCCCTTCACTCCATTTTTTATGGGAATATTCTTATGTAAACAATGATGTTTTAAAGGTTCGTGAGGCTCTACCACAATGAAT
The DNA here is from genome assembly GCA_009830355.1 of Cherax destructor. NCBI lineage: Eukaryota > Metazoa > Arthropoda > Malacostraca > Decapoda > Parastacidae > Cherax > Cherax destructor. The sequence goes on from WNWK01004734.1 coordinate 1,100, forward strand.
CTGCATTGGTCCTAGTATATGTATCCTTAGATATATAATGCTGTTCAAATTCTTCTTTTTCCCTCACTTTTTGTCGCCCAGCTCTGTGATGATGAATATATCTTTCTAAAATTTCCAGTTCTCCCGTGTGTAGTGTAGACCATCCTGAGAGATAGCAATTATCATATAATAGTGACTCCAGTTCTGTTGGAACGTAAGCTTTGAAACTCCCGTAGCTGCTGAACTCTTAGTGGAATACTTGACGATGTCCTCACTACCCTACTGAAATCTCTCAGCTCAACCTGATGGATTTCAACACTTTGTAAACAATCCTACGTAGTGGAATATGACAGGAAATCAGAAAGAGTTTTTTTATTCCCTCTGTGTAGATACCATACAGAATAGAGCAACTTCACGTTGCTGATGTATTTAGTTTTAAAAAAAAATCTAAAGTAATAATAAAAAATTATGCACTCTTCGTCTTCGGGTCGCATCAAATACTCATCTGATCTATTCAATGAATATTCTCTCAAATCTTCCTACATAATATACATCTTTCACCACGCACCCGTGTATTATTTACACACACTTTCATTCACGCAAAGACTAGAATTGATTCCCATCAATCTACACTCGCTGGCTGTCTCACACCATATTTCTTGGTCACCAGGATATTTTTCCCCCATTTCTCAGTTTTGAATAAACGATCATCAACAGACTGATTGGTCAGAGACTGGCCTCGATTAGCTGACGGTGGTTAGAGCCTCCATCACTTCTTGCACTGAATAACCAACACGAGTTCAGTTTCTTACTTCCATCACTCCCTGTATCCAGTATCCCACATGGGTTTAATATCCCACGAAATATAATAAAATACATTATCAAATTTCAACTTTTTCTCCTGGTTCTCATTTGTTCAACGTTGATATATTCCTCTTTTTGTTCCCAATGTTCGCCTACTAAAATAATAACCAGCGTCATGCATATCATTTTCCATTGTGTTTCTGTCATTCTCGGTACACGAGTTTCTCAGCTAGCAAGGTAATGTTTGTTTCACAGCATTATATCAACAAATAATTCAGGTTGTGGGCTCGCTGTTTGCAACTTGCATGGTTGCGTGTGCACGCAGCATTAGTATGACTTTGCTTGTTATCAGCTTTGAATATCTCTATAAATTTCTGAAATATGCGGCCAATACCGCATCGTTTATTCAGGTGTTCGTGAGTTGTTGATTTTATCGTGTGTCGAGGCCCGGGTTCCCCCAATGCCTGGATCATCGTGTATCTTGTAAATGGCCGGAGATAAATGTTTATCTGTACACTTGTGTTTCTCTGAACAAGCAATGTGTGGTGTGTAGTGATCGTTAGACATTTAGTCGACGTGTTTGTTTGTGTGTGTGTTAGTGTGTTTATGCGGGAATACATAAATATGATTACCCATTTGTTGTTACAATAGAAGATCTATGCTCATTGTGTCGTTTCTTCCATGGTAAGCTTTTCATATAAATTTGTTTAATGTTTACAGCGGTTGAAGCACACACTGAACAATTTATACACATTATTTCCATTTACATTTATTTAATGTTCCCAGTGGCTGTAGTACATGCTACACTCCTATTTAACCCTGTTCCAACAATCTGGCTTTCAATAAACGTTTTCAGTATTTGTAGCACATTAATATGTGCTACCAATACTTCTGAACACTGATCTAGCATTTTACACCTTTTGAACCTGTTTTATCAGTTTACCTATTATTTATGAATGGTTCCAATGGTTGTAAATGTTAATGCATTCCCTATGTATAAGTATGGAGACATTCAAGAAGCACTCAATAACAGAACAGTATCATTGACATGTATAATTTCTAAAGTTTTGGAAAAGTTATTCAGAAAGAGGTAGTTGATGCATCTGGAGAGAAGGAACTTGAATGCAGAAAACAAGCTAATATTTAGGGAAGTCTTTTCATACGATCGTAACGAAGTTCTATGACAGAATAAACAAATTAAGCAAGATATACAAGGATAGGTAGACAATTTTTTTGTGGGTCGGCTGAAAGGTCTTTGGTACGGTTCCACACCTGAGACTGACCCCATAAACTGAAACAGCAGGCAGAGTTGTAAGGAAAAGTACTCATTTGGATCAGTACGTATCAACGCACAGAAGACAGAGTGACACTTAAGGAGGAAACATCGGAATGGGTGAAAGTAACCAGTGGTGTCCCCCAAGGATCGGTATTAGGATAATTGTTTTTATTAATATACCTACCTAAGTAATCTATCATGAGAAATTATTTCCAATGTTTGCTGATGACGTGAAACTAGTGAGAAAAATATAAACACTAGAGGTATTAGAAAACTACAAGAAAACTTGGATTGTAGGAGCGGTCAAACAAATGGTTACTACAGTTTAAGCCAGACAAATGAATGATAGATTAATGCAAATCGGAGATGGTGAACGAAAACCGAATTAAGCGTTGTATATAAACTGGGAGGAAGAAGTTGTAGAAGGTAAATAAAAAGGACCTTGGAGTAATTATTACACCGAAAATATCTCAAGGGACGTATATAAACAGAGATTAGAATAACTTATTATAACTACCTTTATAAACCTCAATAAAAGAATCCATCACGACACTGTATTCAAAATAAGTCAGACCCATTTCTAAATATGCAGGACCAGCACAGAGTTCTTACCTGAGAAAGCACGTTCAGAAGCAAGAGAAAAGACAGGTTTACAACAAGGTTAGTTCCAGAACCGAGATGGTTAACCCGTGAGGCGGGACTCAAAGAATTACTCTGACCACCACGGATGAGAAAAATATCGTGTGAGACGTGACAACATACAAGGCACTTAGAGGTTCCCATAGAGCAGTCAGAGTCCAATTGTTTCAAATGCGAGGAACAAGGGCAAATAGCATAGGTTGAAATTAAAAATAATGATAGGCCATAGAGATGTTAGGAAATGCTTCTACAGTTTCAAGAGTAGGTATGATAGGACTCAGGAGACCATGAAGAATATATGGTGATTCTCATTACCATACATAATTGACATTCTGTGCCTGATATTTTCAACATCATATTACACCTTACACACACACACTATATATATATATATATATATATATATAATATATATATATATATATATATATATATATATATATATATATATATATATGCAGAACAACCACTGTGAAAAAATAGCGAAATTTCAAGCGATTTCGTGACTTCTCACAAAATATACTCTCGATTCTCCAGTTCATTCTACTCGTCTATATTCGTGAGATCGGTTTTCACTTTCTTCCATTTCCATAAAGTAGCACTTATAAACATTCGATTTCATTATTCAATTATCACTCCACTTAATCATCGTCAAAATTATGCCTTATAATAAATAGTAAGAGTGAAGGTGTGTATAGTTGTTGTTACTAGTTGTCAAAGGCACTTGTCGATTGATACCAAGCATGTTTTGGTGTGTTTGTGTGTATGTAATCATCTGCATGTAGTCACCTATATGTGATTGCAGGGGTCGATTCACAGCTCCTGGTCGCAATTAGGTGTGTGTGTGTGTGTGTGTGTGAGAGAGAGAGAGAGAGAGAGAGAGAGAGAGAGAGAGAGAGAGAGAGAGAGAGAGAGAGAGAGAGAGAGAGAGACAACAAGGCTGTTTTTACGACACTTAAGATCCCAACAGAACGAGGTGAGGAGTCCACACGCACAACCTGGCTATGGGAAAGAGGTAATTGGCCAGCACTTTGCTCTGAGCTCGCCACCACTGATTGGAATGCTGTTCTCGAAGGGAATGTTGACAACCAAGTGAAAGCCTTCACTGGACATATCCTTAATCTACAACAAGAAAACATCCCTCACCGGCAGTAAGTGACGAAGCCTACAGATCAGCCTTGGTTTGGCTTTCGTTGTAGAGAGGCTGCTACTGCTAAGTACAAGGCATGGCGAAGGTATAAGAGACATCCTACCACCTATAACAGGAACTTGCACAGGCAAGCCTGTTGGCATATGGGTGAAGGTCAAAAGTGGGCCATCGCTAAATGGGAGGTGGACACAAAAAGAAAGCTAGAATCAGGTAGAGTAGGCTCTAAAACCTGGTGGTCCCTAGTCAAGGACAGACAAGGTTATCTGCCTGATGAACTCATTCCACCTCTAAATGGACGGGATGGGACCACCTCTACTAGTAGTCAAGCGAAAGCGGACCTCTTTGTCGAACACTTTGCTACCAAAATTGAAGTTCCTGATCCAGCAAGGGACCCTCCTTGGCTAGCTGCAAGAACTGTGTCAAAACTCTCAGTGGTGACAATAAGGCAGGAGGAGGTGCATTTCCTTCTTAAATCGCTTGACCAAGAAAAGGCTGTGGGCCCAGACAAGTTGAGCCCAAGATTGCTGAGAAGATGTGCAGACCAGCTAGCAGCATCTCTAACTCGCAGCTTTCAGCACTGCCTAGTACAGTGTAAATGACCTTTGCTGTGGAAAGAGGTAAATGTAGTCACTGTTCACAAAAAGAAGAGCAGAGCAGAAATCAGCAACAACAGACCAGTGTCACTCCTGTCAATCACTGGCAAGATCCTTGAGACAATAATCTCAAGACAAACGACAGAGTTTTTTTTACTACCACTCACTACTTTGTGACCGTCAATATGGCTTCAGGAAAGGTTACTCTGCTGCTGACCTGTTGTTAAACCTCTCCACTAAATGGCACCAGTCACTGGATGAATCCAAAGTCAGCTGTGTGGTAGCATTGGACATTGCTGGTGCTTTCGATCGAGTGTGGCACCAGGGCCTCTTGGCAAAACTGCAAGCACTGGGAATTGCAGGATCTACGCTATGTCTCCTCATGGTAGATCTCTAAGGGTAGTTCTCAATGGAACAGAATCAGCAAGACATCCTATTGGGGCAAGTGTTCCACAAGGAAGTGTGCTGGGACCATTGTTATGGAATTTTTACTTCAATGACCTTCATCTCATCCCAGAATCCCGTGCATATACAGACGACTGTACTCTGACATTCACTTATCCAAGAGAAGAAATGCCAGCTGCCCTAAGCTATATCAATCACCAGCTAAGAGCTATATCAGCTTGGGGAAACCGATGGCAAGTAACATTTGCACCTGAGAAAACACAAATGATGGTCTTTAGGCACCATGATGATAATGCCGGTGCAGTAGTAAGTATGAATGGGAGTGTGTTGGTACCTGGGGAAGAAGTTGATATCCTTGAGGTGAAATTTGACTCCAAACTGACCATGAAGAACCACGTTGTAAATCTTGCAAACAAGGCAGCCAGGAATCTTATAGCACTTCGCCGTATCTCGCATCTGCTTGACAGTAGGGGTTGCAAGATTCTGTATGAGGCACAAGTACGCTCACACCTTGAGCATGCTCCACTTTCTTGGTTTGCCTGCCCCCCCCCCTCTCTTATCTGCGACTGCTTGACAGAGTAGAGAACAGAGCAAGGCGTCTCATCTCTCGCCTGGACCCATCTTGGATAGATCTGTCATTTGAGCAGAGCCTTCAACACAGGAGGGATGTGGGTGGCCTTACTGTTATGTACAAGGCCAACATTGTCAAAGTACCACACTTGGCTCCACTTCGAGGACAGCGAGAAGCAAGCTTCTATACCACAAGACGGGCAGAAAGCAGCAACTTCAATCTGGCTCCAGAACATCACTTCATCTGAGATCATTTATCCCCAGGATGACTCGAGTCTGGAACACATTCGTACAACATTATGATGTCAACGAGATAAAGTCAGTTGATCAAATGAAAATGCTGACCCACAGATGGCTCCAACTTCTTCCTGTTACCTACTTTTATGTTTCATAACAATAAAAATGTTTTCAAATGAGCTGATTTAGGTAACAGCTCTTAGCTTGTCAATAAAGTTAGGAATCCTTAACCTAACCTCGTCAAACCCTGTGTAAAGAAAAAAAGAGAGAGAGAGAGAGAGAGAGAGAGAGAGAGAGAGAGAGAGGAGAGAGGAGAGAGGAGAGAGGAGAGAGGAGAGAGGAGAGAGGAGAGAGGAGAGAGGAGAGAGAAGAGAGAGAGAGAGAGTGTTCCTCGAGTCTCTCCTCTTAGTTCATCCTCCTCTGTTCTGGTTCCAATTTCGATGGAATTTTTTCTATCCACTCTATCCACTTCAGCTGCAGGCTCCATGCTGGCGTTGTATACTTCAGGTTGGGCTACACCTAAGTTGTAAAAGATGACATATTTACATAGTTGTTAATGTTCCTGAAAGCAGTTCTTCAGATAACTTTTCCCGTGGTATCGATCATTAATAGCCTGTATTTTTTCCCCAGTGATTTACTTAGTCTGTTTTGTGTTCCCAGGTCTTTCTCATTTAAAGTTGTCTGTATAGCCTCGTCCCCGTGTTCGGTCTTCTCACTCCCTCCCAATTCTCATTTCTTAACATCAGAAATTAATTATAGTCCCGTGCATGTCTGCAGTGTTTTCAAGTCACTTTGTAGTTCATCTTTGTCCACTCGAATCGTTACCTTTCTCTTTAGAATTACCTTATACACTTGCAGGTCATTTGCATATATCAGGAATAATAAAGATATACTGAATCAAAGGAGAGGTCATTCGTTACCTCTCATACTATCATACTATCATGCTTTGCCTTCTACGATCGAAAAATTCCTGCATTCACTTTCTCAGTTTCTCCTGTATGAACCTCCTGTATGAACCTCCTGTATGAACCTCCTGTATGAACCTCCTGTATGAACCTCCTGTATGAACCTCCCGTATGAACCTCCCGTATGAACCTCCCGTATGAACCTCCTGTATGAACCTCCTATGTGGCAGTGCCGATTTTTTTTAGTCTAGGAAGATGCAGTCTACACAGCTGTTATTTCCTTCTTTAGTTCCGACACTCTTTCTTAGAACATGGAAGATTAATAGGACTGAATTTTCGTTATACTGCACTCTAGCCATTTGTCTCCAGCGTGTAAAGCCATTTCCAGATTTTCCGCAATTATCATACTCGTGTATGATACTAGTCTGTGGAACACAACTCTCTATTTCTCTTTTGAACACTAGAATTATATTAGGCACTTTCAACCTGTCTGACAGTTGCCTCTTTTCTAATGGCTTTTTGTAAATCTTTGTTATGTGACTGCACAACTTCTCTACTCCCTTTCGCAACACCCTTGTTAATGCCTTCTCTGGTTAAATTGCTTTCGTGGAAGTAATTTCCTCAAATTATTCACTCATTAATTTCCACTAATGCATGTTGTTCACCCCTTCCCTCCCCTCATCTTGCCTTCTCTCCTGATTCCTGTGAGAACCTCTTTGGCCCTTATGTCCAGTTCTCCGCATACTTGTCTCTCATATTTTTTTTGGCAATTAACATCCTTCCCCTCCCCTCACTTTCTGTCGTAAGTGGTTAGGCATCAGTTTAGATATTGTTCTGGTCTCTGCTGCTGTGTCAAGTTAACTTTCTCTAGATGTTCACTTAAATCGAGAAAGTTTTCTCTAATGTTCACTTAAATCGAATAAGCTCTCTTTAGGTGTTCACTTGGATTATGGTACCTTTTTCTAGATGATCACTTTGATGTTGTTTGCTTTGTCCAGCCGCTCACCTGGATCATGTTAGCTTTCCCTCGCTAATCACTGGAATCATATTAGCTTTCATTAGCTGTTTGAGTAATATTAACTTTCATTCGCTGCTCACAAGGTTAATATTAGGTTTTTCTAGCTTCTCACTGAGGTTGTGTTAACTTTCCTTAGCTGTTCATTCGGGTTTTGTTAGCCTTCTTAGTAGCTGTTCACTCAGGACCATGGGGTCGGGAGCTCATTAAAAACAACGTAGCAAACTGATATAAAGTACGTCACAATTGGTTTCCACACCGTGTGTGCGTGCGTGGGTGCGTGTGTGTGTGGGGGGTAGAAATATTTCGGTAGTATATAAGGTGAATCCATATGAATTATTTGTGTGAATTTCCTTACATTATTTACACCAGAGTTCTCGGTCTCTCTCGGTCTCTCGGTCTCTCTCTCTCTCTCTCTCTCTCTCTCTCTCTCTCTCTCTCTCTCTCTCTCTCTCTCAGGCAGTTTTATTGACAGAGCCTTTGGCAGGTCTCTCTTTCTCTCACACACACACACACACACTATTACTCGACCCCCTTCAATCACAATTCGGTGAGTACATTGAGCTTTGCTTTTCACTGTTCTTTCCTAACTTGGGACATCAGTGTTTCACTCTCGCAATAGCATTTCAACCATCCCCTGGGAACACAGCGTTTGCGCCTTCATTATACGGCGCCTTGCTATCAACCAAACGTTAGTTGCGTTCCAGACCAGCGTCAGTAAACACTCGTCCTGTTTCCTGACAAACCTCACCTAACCTAGCTTCCCCTTTTTTCCCACAGCGTTTGGCCATGCCCCGGCTGCAAGCCAACTTATGCTCTGATTTGCAACATATAATCTGTACGGTAGCCTTTCATCGCAGTCAACATTACACCAGAGAATTGCTTTTTCTTCAGCCTAAATTTAAGAAGCCATCAATTTTTGCCTACAGTAATGCTATTAACTCCATGCCTATAACTGTAACACAAGCTGCCAGAAGATACAAAGTTATGGGTTTTACGACTCACTACTCGACATGGGTTCAAACTCTATACGTACCGTAGTTTCATAGGTAGTAATAATGGCAGAATTACCGACAATAATGTGACATTTTATTACGGCAACGTTTCGCTCTTCAGGAGCTTTAGCAACAAGGTAACGACTTAAAAAGCTGGAAAGCAAAATCTTGCAATAATAAAATGTCACATTAGTCGCACATGTGTCCTTTTACCCAACAAAGTCATAGGTATGCTTGCTGACCTGCTGCACCTACGTCCTCACACCTGCATCATCAGTAGCACTTTTAGTCAACTAAAAGTCCTGAATAATTCTTGTGAATCCTCATTCTGAAAAGCATATCAATGATTATGAACTCTCATTAGCCACCACTTGTCCTTAGAGAAGGAACTGAAACTCATTTGTACTTACGTACCCATTTATATGCAGAGTAAATATAGATTTATAGATCATGGTTTGCTGTAAACAAAGCTATATCATGATAATTTTTTATTGATAAAACTCCAGAGAAAAATGCTTATATCTACATTAAAATTTCCAGATTTCAAAAATGATTATATTCATAAAGTGCATCAAACCTATATGGGACATAAAGAGCCATGAGGCTGCTGGGAGCTATCGTCTAGCTAACAAGGATAATCTGCATTGAGAGTAGGACTTTCTGGGAGGAAGAGCAGGCAAAGTGAGAGCTCCCTAGGCACGGAAAATACGTCGAAAATGAATTCTACGTGCTCTCTAATATATGACACGAATCAATATTTTACCATCAAATGGCACCAACAAGGTTTACAAAAGAGTGATGGGCCCCTCTCCACATGATGGTCATGTGCGAGTATCGTGTGGTCAACATGCAGGCATGAGAGTTCTCTCCCTAACATGACAGCCATGAAAATAAGTTTAACAAGAACTCAACTGCAGTATGATCGAGAACAGAATGATGTTGGGGTCGATCCCAATTCTCGAAGACTAAACTGGAAAAAATAAGTCTGAATAGAGCACATCCCTGTAATAAATGAATAGATCCTGGGGTGTTAAATATGCTGAAGAGTCTGAAAGTTCATTGCTTTTGACGCCAGAAAGACAGGAACCTCAGTTCAAGACAAAATCATTATGCCTGCTGAAGATGTGACACGGCCAACACTGAATGCACAGGATGATGTTATGAGATAAGTTAAAGCACTGTTAAACTTGCAATGAACTTTGAGAGTTAGACTAAAATGAATGAAGACGCATTACTCTCTACATATAGACTTTCGACTGGTGATTGATGAAAGGCCTAAGACACAGATGTAATCCGTGACGATGGACAACTTTCAGGTTGGGAGATATCTGTTGATACCCGTAATCAAGTTTAAATAGAACCATAAGGCCATATAAAAGCCACTGGTTCCCCCAGGTATAATGTGACAATTATAAGAAATTTAGTTTGCCAAGATTCGTAGCTGATTCTGCATTGATCCTACACAGCTCTAGTTTTGCACTTTATGTGATGCTTAGTCACGTTTGCTCTTGTATCATTTCCTAGAGTTTGGAGCCGACAAACACAACAATGATTATTACTTTTGAACATTAAAGATATCGACACAAAGGCTAAATCTACAAAAAAAAAAAAAGTTTTTTTTATCCAAATATTCTTTTGCCCCGGTGTCACGCATAACAACCTTTGATATACCTTTGAAGAGTTTCGAGAGTATCTACTCTCTGAGCCCGGCCATGGGCCAGGCTCGTCTGGTGCTTGCCTGGTCAACCAGGCTGTTGCTGCTGGAGGCCCGCTGCCCCACATATCCATCACAGCCTGGTTGATCTGGCACCTGGTGAAGATATTTGTCCAGTTTCCTCTTGAAGGCTTCTACACTGGTTCCAGCCGTGTTTCGGATATCTTCTGGTAAGATGTTGAATAGTCTGGGACCCCGGATGTTAATACAGTGCTCCCGTATTGTCCCCACCGCACCCCTGCTCCTCACTGGATTTATTTTACACTTTCTCCCATATCTCTCACTCCAGTATGTTGTTATGGCAGTGTGCAGATTTGGGACCAGGCCCTCAAGTACTTTCCATGTATATATTATCATGTATCTCTCTCTCCTCCGCTCCAATGAGTACATGTTCAAGACTTGAAGGCGTTCCCAAAAATTTAGATGTTTCAATGGCTCAATGTGAGCCGTAAACGATCTCTGGATTTGTTCCAGCTCTGCTATTTCTCCTGCCCTGAACGGGGCCGTCAGCACTGAGCAGTATTCTAAGTGAGGGAGCACTAGCGATTTGAATAGTGTCACCATCGGCATTATTTCCCTTGTTTTGAAAGTTCTCAATACCCACCCCGTCATCTTCCTGGCTGTTGTGATCTTTGTCTTGTTATGGTCTTTAAACGACAGATCAGCAGACATAATTATTCCCAAGTCCTTTACGTGTTCCTTTCGTTCTATGTGGTGACCCTCTTGCGTTTTGTATATAGTGTTCCTTTTGAGTTCTTCATTTTTCCATACCTAAGCAGCTGAAACTTATCACCATTGAACGTCATGTTGTTCTCCACTGCCCATTGGAAGACCCTGCTTATGTCCTCCTGTAATTTTTCAGTGTCCTCTACCGTAGTGACTTTCATGCTTATTTTAGTGTCATCTGCAAATGATGATACAAAAGTGTGCTGGGTGTTTTTATCTATGTCTGCTATGAGGATTAGAAACAGCAGAGGTGCCAGGACAGTGCCTTGGGGCACTGAGCTTTGACCTCGCTGATGCTGGATCTTGCCCTGTTCACTACTACTTTTGTGTTCTTTGTGTTAGGAACTCAAAATCCATCTGCCTACCTTCCCCGTAATGCCTATGGCCCTCATTTTGTGCGCTATCACTCCATGATCGCATTTGTCAAACGCCTTTGCAAAATCTGTGTAAATCACATCTGCGTTTTGGTCGTCCTCCAATGCCTCTGTAATTCTGTCATAATGGTTCAGCAGCTGTGACAGGCATGATCGACCCGCTCTAAAGCCATGCTGGTTCGGGTTATGTTAGTTGTGCTGGTCCATGAACTTTGTAATCTGCCGTCTCATCACTCTTTCAAAGATTTTTATGATGTGAGAAGTGAGGGCTACTGGTCTGTAATTTTAGCTAGTGCTCTACTACCTCCCTTATGCAAAGGAGCTATGTCTGCACTCTTTAAGGCCTCTGGAATTTCACCTAGATCTAAGCTCTTTCTCCACAGAATACTAAGGGCTCTTGCTAATGGTACTTTGCACTGCTTTATAAATAAAGCATTCCATGAATCTGGTCCAGGTGCTGAGTGAGTGGGCATGTTGGCCATTTCTTTTTCGAAATCTATGGGATTTGTACTAATGTCGGTTAGGTGGTCTGCGCAGCCTTCTGCATCATTTGAAATAGTCGATGATGCGCTGGACGAAGCATACTCAGGTAAATCTCTACAAATCACTAATCAGCAAAATCTAAATAGCTTGGTCAGGAACCTGAGTGTAACCAATGCAAATGTAGAAGTTTTAACATCTCAGAGTGGCATTTACTGGATACTAGTTGCTAGATATCTACCTATAGACGTATTTAGTAAATCACATACAAGGCGGATGATGGCAAAAAAAAAGAGATGGCAAAATGGTTGTTGCTGGAACACAATGCTACGTAAAGCATTTAGGAATCGGTTTGTAGTGCATGTGCTTCTGGATAAAAAGAATGAAAACTACGAAGAGCTGGTTGAAGATTTGATTGAAAGTAAAGAAGATCAGAGCTCAGAATGTCCCTTAAACTACAAGTGAAGAAAACTGAATGTTTTCATAAGAACATTCAAACCACAGAAAAGGGGTATCAGGGAAGATGGGATGAAGCCATAATGGGTTACCCCATCTAGGTTTTAATAGGAACCCAATGAATATAAGAGGAAAATTTTAAATTACTATTTTTAACATAAATATCCTTACTGATTGTCCTTTGTAGCACTTATAGTGTGTTAAAGTGTTGTTCCGAGATTTAGAATTTCATTACATATACTATTATAATTATTTTCATTATGATTGCACAATTCAGTATAATAAATACGCATTCATAAATAGTGATTTCTTTTATTATAAATCTTTGACGTGAAGACATCATTCATTGCTAATCAGTGATACATTTATTGATGCTGAGAAAAACTAGACTCATTTTCTCAATCAGCATGCCATAAAAACAAACTCATAAAAAATAAAATAAAAACAACATATTCTATAATATTCTACATAGTATAAAGCATCAATATTTTTTTGTGCCAAGTATTGATACGAGTGGAACTTGTCAAGTCTTTCACCAGTTGGTGATCCTTAAGTCCTTGGTACAAAAAGCCCTGAAAATTGTACATTATATACCAGATGTTGCTAATTCGAGTGAAGATTGCAATGTCAAATTTGCAAGAGTGAAATATATCTGACCTAAGATGGAAAAAGAGAAATATCAACGTATGTGCACAAGTGTGCATATTGCTTACTACAGGAGGGGCACAACAATTATTCTAATACAATTCTTAAATATCAGATCACAAAAAAAAATTCTTCTCTTGAGAATTTGAAAAATTTTCTTCTCTTGAGAATTTTCCCATTCATTGTGAACTAATACCAATTCCTGTTAAAAAAAAAAAAGGCCGACACTGAAGCTAAAGCTTCATAATAAAAATTACTGAACGTCATACTAGCCCTGTAATCCCCTTTTCAGACTACGTTTCAGAGATTATATTATGCAATCATGTAGAAGATCGAGTAAGCGCCAGTGACCCCGCGTCGTCAGGTGGTCTGGCAGTTAGTATACATGAGGACATTTGTGTCGTCCCCTGACTATCACATGGGACGACGCAATTCCAATTGAACAGTTCATGTTAAATTTCTCTCTTAATAGCACCTTGAAAGATTTTGAACATCACGAGTATGATAAATGCTTACCATACGAAATTTTGTTTTCTTGCTATAAGACATGTAACACTACTCATTTTCTATAGAGAATATTAAATAAACTACTTATTAGTCTATGAATTCTCGGAACGCTAGCAATAAGTATGATAGCGTAATGAAATAAATAATGCTAATAAATAATAGAAGTTGGCATGAACAAGTTGATTTTAAAATTCACTGGTCCTTACAAAATGAGACCATTAATGAAGCCAACTTGGATCACAAAGTTTGTAAATACTCGTACAGCAGAGTCCGAATTACAATCACTAAATTAGCGGTTCAGCCCCCATTTTTGTCTGTACCTATGGCCATGTTATCCATGAAAGTTTTGTGTTTATTTTTGATACAGTATATTGTAGAACACTGCAGGGCAGTTTTTCTCTTTCACTTACCTTGGCAACTTAGCATTTTATTGTTAAATTCTCACTTCGCTACAGAACACTGCTTATTGCTCTTGCCAAATAACTTTTGAGGAAGCATTTCATCATAACAACAGCTGGTGACCTGCACCTGGACGCTCCTACCTAAAGAGCATCTCTGTACATAGAAATCGTCTATTCTTTCCACTGCTTACAATTACAGTTCACTCGAGAGGCTATGCCAACTGCTACAATATTTTGATTTCGACTTTTCGTATTTTCCTTACACTCTCTCCAATATTTTTTTTAATCATCCTAACTTTATCATTCGTACAGCCACTCCAGAAAATGAATTGACATTTGTTAGTCTTTATCTTCCCTCTACCCATCATTTAACATTGAATGTCGTGCCGAGGTAGTCGCAATGAGCAAAGCCAAGCAAATTTAGCCTGTATTCTCTCGCTTCTTACCTTTTTGTTTTTTTCCCCACTAGATGTCTCAGTACTACACTCTCGTGATAACATCAGGTCACCATCCGGATGCCTAGTGCACTGTTGGATTCTCACTGCTTGCCAGACTCTTAAACTTTTCGCTCTCCAGGTGCTTTGCTAAGCCGGAAGAGCTTGACAGAGTTCCTGGAGAGCGAAACGTTGCCACACTTACTGTCGGTAATTCAACCAACTTTATACTTATCACGTTATTCGGCCTTGATGTAAACAAAAAAAAATAATTTTTAACACTCACCACTGCCTGGCTATCTGCTTCTGGAAAAAAGAAAGGATGTTTAAAAATAAGCGGAGTGGTGGGCTCACTCTACCTTAGTAGGTGACAACTGATAAGGATAGAAAATATTGATTTCAAGTAATTGGAATCCACCTCAATGTTGAATATAAATGCAAATAAAAAGCATATATATATAATATATATATATATATATATATATATATATATATATATATATATATATATATATATATATATATCGTGCCGATTAGGTAAAACTTGCGATTTTGGCTTAAATAGCAACGCTCACCTTGCCATATAAGACAAGTGAAAATTTGTGTATGCAATAATTTCGCCAAAATCATTCTGAACATAACGAAAAAATATATTTCATTGTGTTTGTTTATTATTAAATTATTGTTAACGTATCTAAAATATATTTAGTTGGGTTAGGCTAAATTAAATTGCGCTTGTTGTAATAAGGTTAGGTAGGTTTTCAAAGTTTCTCTTGGTACAAAATTATAAATTCTTACATTAACATAAATGAAAAAATATGTCTTTAAACGTATAAGAAAATTTTAGAAAGGACTTAATTTTAGATGAGTTCTTGCTAATTGACCAGTTTTACCTAATCGGCACGACATATATATATATATATATATATATATATATATATATATATATATATATATATATATATATATATATATATATATATATATCCTTGTAATGTTTGTAAGGCTTGGAAAAGCTTCTGGAAAGAGAATCGTTGCCACAGTAAAATGTCACAGTTGCATTTGTTTCCATTTTTCTAACATGATCTTTGTAAGTAGATATCAACCAGTCTCCCAAGTAAACAAAGTACTTTAAGACACAACGCTACAGAAGAACAGGTGCTGGTCAGTGCATTTGCTGAACATGGTCTCTGCTCTCTATGATTATGCAAATTAATCATCTCAAAATATTAACCTTTTAAATGATTTTCAATTAATGAGTATCGACTTCTAACTGAGAAACGAGAGGCTCCAGCATAACACTATAGACAGTATCAACAATGGAGTCTAAGCTATGTAGCTATGGAACCTCATTTATGATTTTGTAATGTTTAGTTATTCCAGTGACCAGTAGTAGCCACCATCCACCAGAGCTACAGTGGTCACCATCCACCAGAGCCACAGTGGCCACCATCCACCAGAGCCACAGTGACCACCATCCACCAGAGCTACAGTGGCCACCATCCACCATAGCCACAGTGGCCACCATCCACCAGAGCCACAGTGACCACCATCCACCAGAGCCACAGTGACCACCAGAGCTACAGTGGCCACCATCCACCATAGCCACAGTGGCCACCATCCACCATAGCCACAGTGACCACAATAGCCACAGTCACCACCATCCACAAGTGACAGACAGCGCTATTATATATTCGTCAGCATATAACGACTGTATTGTTACCTACTAACATATATATGTAATTAGATAAATTACGTCATACGTTTTTTTTCCACTCCTCTCCCATCCTCTCTTTCCTTTATCTACAGTTAGATATATTTTATGGCATCCATATTCCTCTCCCTCCACCTCTCTCCTTGTCTCATATGTATTATTTATCTTGCCCCTCTCTGGGATGAAGATATCTTCATAAAAGAATCCATTTCTCCTCTGCTATTCTGAGAGATGGCAGTTCTCAAGTGATAGTAACTCCAGCTCTGTTGATGAACCTTTAATGGAATACTTGATAATATCCAACCTCCACGTGGTGAGTTCTGGGTATTTTGTGTGACTGTTGAAAGATAATGACAAGCAAAATAGCTGATAGCAGGTATCAGTACACAGTTTGTCTTATGGACAGTATATACCAGTAATCAAACCTCAGTGACTATCCTTTCGAATGAAATTAATAATGCTTAAAGGTTTATTTCCCTCCCATGACAATATCCTCATTGCCCTACTGAAGTCTTATTGCTCTAGCTGACAGATTTCAACACTTGGTATGCGATCCATCCAGTGTGATGGAATATAACGGGGAAACAAAGTTAGCTATTGATTCCAGTGTTTGAGCTTCATGGAATAGAACACCAACACACTGTTGGCTCATCTGATTTTGTTAAAGCGAAAAATATTACCTTCCTTACTCTATCTTCACAAGACTCTACTCTTCTTTACTCCATCTCACTATGACTCTCTCTCCTACACTCCCTCTCCTGCTCTTCTTCACCTCACTACAAATTTCAAATTACTCTCCTCTCCTCTTCCGTCTATTTAGTCTTTCATTCCTGTCATATCCCTACTTCTTGCTCTTTCGCTAACCCCTTCATCTATTTTTTACTCACACTCCTCTTCCCCAAAATCCCTTTTTCCACGCTTTTCCATCCCTACTGCACTTCACACACTCGTATCATACTCCCTCTCCCGAACAAACTCACGCCCACTCCAAAACAGTCCCCCATCCACGCCCCCACCGACCCATATAAGACCCTTTAAGAGCTGATAACTACCAAGCACGTTGCCATACAGTCAAATCGCCTATCGACGCCCATGCTGACCCACCCTCTCACCCACACAAGCCAGCACCGACCCCGCAAGCCGCAGCATCACAAACCCGTTTGTTCAGCAGGAAGTCAGCGGGTGGTGCTCATTGGGGAGTTAGACGCTATCAAGAATTCATGCTGAGCGCTTCGTTGTTTAGAAGCTGCTTAACGTTGTGCTAACACCACACTGACTCTCTTATTGATGCCCCGCTCTGCTACCACACCCAACGACGCCTCTTTATTAATTTTAATGACAAAAGAGATGAAGCGAGAGATGCTGGAAGACAAAAGGTGGCCGAGTTTCTGTCTCTTGAATTATTCACCGTGTGGTCTCAGCTTCTAGGTAAATGTGTAGAGTTTTAAATGGATCAGTAGTGAATAGAGGCAATGTTGATGATGGTTGGTAGTATGGAGAACAAGGTTAGCGATTACTTGATGCGTAGATGACTTGGACCTGCCTAGCATGGGCCAGTAGATCTGCTGTATTGTTCTTTCTTTCTTAGGTTATGAAAATGCTTGTCTTGGGTAGCTTTGGGAAAAGGTTGGACAAATGTATGGATGGTTTTGATAAGTTTCCCTTGTATGGGCCAGTAGGCCTGCTGCTGTCTTCCTTCATTCTTATGGAGATAAATGGTATAAAATACCATTTTGGCTGCACGTTGTGGTATGAATTTTGGAGAGTGTATAAGAGTCAGAATGAACTGTTTCTGCTAGTTAAGGTGGTAAGGATCACTCACATTCTTCAAAGATTTTTCATTTATTATTCCTTCTGCTGGGTAAATACAGACAGAAAAGCAATGAGCCTACAAGTAGATGACACGTTTCGCTCAACGAGAACTTTTTCATGTATAAGAAAAAGCATAAAAAACCGTACCACGGGCGGGGTTTGAACTCGCGGTTAGTCGTAAAACTCCAGATCGACTCGTTAGCCCGTGGTGTGGTTTGATTGCAATCGTGTCATTACGATTTCGTGAGTCAAGAGAAAGCATGTGGAAAAAACCACTTATGTACAGTTCAGGACATTTATTGCAGGAAACCTTTCGCCACTGAAGAAGCCACACGTGACGAAAAGTTTCCTCTAATAAATGTCCTGAACTATACATAAGTGTAGTGTTTAATCCCTAACAATAACATGGGTTTAAGCTCTCGGCTAGTCGCAGTGTAGTTATTGATTAAATACCACTCGTTCGTGGTTACAATACGATATATAGTGCTTGTGGAAGCTAGTACACCAAATGGGGAGAAGAATGAAATTTGCTATGAGGCAATCACACCATCGTATGTCCTCGGATCACGGTACAACACCTAGCTCTGCTGGGTGTGTGATCTGTGTAGGGCCAAGACAACATGGGTTCTAGCCCTCGGCTAGTCGCAGTGTTGTTGATATATATATATATATATATATATATATATATATATATATATATATATATATATTATATATATATATATAAGCTTCCATGCACTTTTTCTCGTGACTGATCACATCAACTCCAGGCTGATGGACTGATTAGCTCAAACTCCTGATCTTCAACCATTCTTCTCTGTATTTGACTAAGGAAACCACTGTTTGGCAAAACATTTCCACAATAAAGATCTCTAAGTATTACACACGTGTCTAATTCATCACCCTAATAGCTCTCACGGAAACGAACCCAAGTGAGATAACAGACGCAATATTCCCAATCAGCTATCAAGTACCAAAAAACTAAAGAGGACACTGGGGAAGGGAAGAAGTGGCATCGTTATCATAAACAAACTACTACCAAACAGCTGGGAACCAGGATAGGAATATGAAGACAGAAACTAAGCAATATTTAACCCAACAGCAGAATAAGAGGAGTCTATATAATTAAATCTTGGCTACCAGTCTTCTGAGATTTCAAACACACTAAAATAGGCTGGAAAAACTGGAGTCCGCAGGGACCTGAAGCATGAAGGACTAATATGATATTGGTGGTGATAGAAAACTAACATTCCTATATGTTAAGGTTAAAACAAAGAGAGAGAGCATGGGATGAACCAGCAACGCTGGATCTTACACTCTCCTTAAAAATACCTATTATAAGAGAAATCGACTGAAAGGCCTCAGGGTGCTAGCGATCATACAATACGGAATTTCAAATTCCCTGGGCAAGTCTACCCCTGTGGTTTAGCGCTTCTATTTGATTATAATAATAATGGGCAAGTAAAGATGGAAACAAGTATTACAAGAAGGGAAGGAGAAAACAAATTTCAGAAAGGGAGATTAAGCAAGAATGAAAGAATTCCATGATGCAGTACAACTAAAAAAGGGAACCGGAAAGAAATACATCAAATAAGATGAAGAACCTAGCAGGGAGTTACAGGGAGGCAGAGTAGTTCATACCTAGAAGAAAATGGGAAGGTATGAGCATCGAGGTGTTTCATGGGGATCAACGCTCCTGAGGCCCGGGCATCACGGTGGATCAGGGCCTGATCAACCAGGCTGTTACTATTGGCACACCAGTGGGAACTGGACATGTATACACGTTGCTGAGCTGAATATCTTCCAGATAATGAGACATAATGATGAGTCACCATGCAATCCGTCCTCACACCATATATAATATGCATATAGATTTGAACGTTGCAATGGCTTTCCCGAACACTGCGCTGCCAGACGTATCTTGGTCGCCTCTCTCAATTTCATTATTTGAGGTTAAGTATCCGTTTTTATACGTTTATATATCATAACGTAGAAAAAAAAAATCTATTTCAAAGGACCTTGTAAAGACGATCAGATTACACATAAAAATATTTATTTTGGTTATAGTTATGATGTTTTTGAACGTTATCTACCCAGACTCTGACGTTAATTATTAAAAGTCATTGTCGAACCCTCCAGAAACTTGCCAGGTACACACTGTTATTAACAGGGAGCGAAAATATCAACATAAATAATTCTCCTAAATTTATCATTCTTTCTCAGGTGAAATGATTTCATGGCATGTTGGAAATTAGAGCTGAATATTTCATTTCTCTTATTCTCGCTCCAGTAAAGTTAGTAAATATTGTCTGTTAGTGTTGACTGCTTTTATTTGGAAGGTGTGTGTCATTTAATTGTAATCATGTCAACATACACCTACATTTAACTGATTTATTCAACATCTGTGATTGAGTGAATTCATCACACAAGACAAATCCCAAGTCGTCTTCAGTTATATATTTAAAAAAATATATCCACAAGAATAATAGTAGTAGTATTTACAAGTACCAAATATCAATGTTGTATTTTTTTCAAATTGTACATTTAATAATACTGATTTTTTTCATTGGGATCACCAGATACTCTCCACATATCACATACCGGAAGGTTTCCTTAATATTCCCGGGGGTCAGCGCCCCCGCCGCCCGGGCCCAACCCAAGCCTTCTGGACAAGCAAAAAATTATGTTTGTTTTAGTAATTTTCTTGGTTTTCAATGGATTTTTTTTGTTAGTAAAACCTTAGGACTGGACACACTAAATTATTCCTTTTATTTTTATTTCATGGGCACGCTCTAAACCCGTTGGAGTCTTACAACTTTTGTGGAACTGAAGGCAAGCAGGTTTGATCTGAAGGGGTGGACAGCTCCAGTTCCTTGGATCAAGAACCCTTCACCAGCCTCAAGGATTTACCCTTCAAGGATAGAAAAGTTTCAATTCCATGGATCAAGAACCCTTCACACTTGAAGGGTTATATTTTTTAATACAAATATAATCATTCGATTCCAAAAATGGAAGCCACTCAAACGTTTTGCACTCTGGCAGGCCTGCTGGTCTTTTCACTCCCATGAACTTGAAAGATGACAGCTAAATGATGCAACTTCTGCAATAACCAGTATACAATTCGCTATCTTGTGATGGTATTCTCCTAATATTTCCTTTCCGATTTATAATTGTAATATTTCCTTTCCGATTTATAATTGTAATATTTCTTACCAGTTTGGGATACCTGGTCTAAGACCGGTCCTCAGGAGCGATGATCTTTGGAACCATGAAGAGATATATTATCTAAAAGGCCGAAGGAAACATTTCTAGCTAGTCAATAAAAACAATAAAGATTATTTGTATTTATTAAACCACGTAAGATTAACCAAACACGACGTGTGAGTCAGGGTTTAATAAATTAATAAATATATAACATTAGGTTTTTCAAAAAACTATTGGAAAAGTTACAAGGTTTTTATATAATCATTAAAAGTCATATGTTTTCAGTCGCTCATGGTCAAAAATATCGTATTAGATGCAAATTATATAGACATTATTATAATCATAATTTTATCAATATATAATCGTAAAAGTCTGTAATCATACATTTATAATTGATAAATCATATATGTAATCATAATTATATAGTGTTATTTTATATTATCATAAGAAATAGAATCATAAGAATAGAAGAATCATAAAATTCTATAATCCTAATAAATCTATAATTCTAATATTTCTAGAATCTTACATCAGCAACACTAAGGCCTCTCACAAAATCATTTTCCCCCACTCAGT
Organism: Cherax destructor; assembly: GCA_009830355.1. Taxonomy (NCBI): domain Eukaryota; kingdom Metazoa; phylum Arthropoda; class Malacostraca; order Decapoda; family Parastacidae; genus Cherax; species Cherax destructor. The sequence goes on from WNWK01004734.1 coordinate 22,711, forward strand.
CGCTCTTATAAATCTCATTAACAAGCATCATCTAATTTGTCATCAGATACTTACGTTTCCTCTAACAAAATCATATACGAAAGCTAATGCAACTGTGATAATATTTTTAATATTTTTTTTTTGTGCTTGCAACAAAAATGAAATGTTCCAAAATGAATTGATTATAATATATATATATATATATATATATATATATATATATATTGTCTTCTCTGAGAAGACAATAAATGTACCTCAGGAAAAACTCAAGGTTCTCCCTGAGGTACATTGTTGATGTAAAGGTGGCATATACAGTACATGAGGTGTACATGGGATACGTACATGTCTAGTACATATTGTTACGTGTTTGTCACTGATTATAATGCCGAATAGGTAAAACTTGAGATTTTGGCTTAAATAGCAACGCTCTTCTTGCCGAATTAGGCAAGCGAAAATTTGTGTATACAATAATTTCGCAAAAATCATTCTAAACCTAACGAAAAAAAAAATGTATTTCATTGTGTTTCTTTATTATTAAATTATTCTGAAACTAAATTAAATTGCTCTTGTTATAATAAGGTTAGATAAGTTTTCTATGGTTCTTTTGGTACAAAATTATTAATTTTTACATTAAATGTTGCAACAAAGAGAAGGCTGGAGGCAGTGGAGATGTTATGTCTGAGGGCAATGTGTGGTGTGAATATAATGCAGAAAATCCGTAGTTTGGAGATTAGGAAGAGGTGTGGGATTACAAAAACTATTATCCAGAGGGCTGAGGAGGGGTTACTGAGATGGTTTGGACATGTAGAGAGGGTGGAAAGAAATAGAATGACTTCGAGAGTGTATAAATCTATAGTGGAGGGAAGGCGGGGTAGGGGTCGGCCTAGGAAAGGTTGGAGGGAGGGGGTAAAGGAGATTCTGTGTGCGAGGGGCTTGGACTTCCAGCAAGCGTGCGTGAGCGTGTTAGATAGGAGTAAATGGAGACAAATGGTTTTAGGACTTGACGTGCTGTTGGAGTGTAAGCAGCGTAACATTTGTGAAGGGATTCAGAGAAACCGGCAGGCCGGACCTGAGTCCTGGAGATGGGAAGTACAGTGTCTGCACTCTGAAGGAGGGGTGTTAATGTTGCAGTTTTATAACTGTAGCGTAAGCGCGCCTCTGACAAGACAGTAATGGAGTGAATGATGATGAAAGTTGTTCTTTTTCGGGCCACCCTGCCTTGGTGAGAAACGGCCGATGTGTTAATAAAAAAAAGATTAACATTAGTGAAAAAAATATACTTTTGAACATATAACAGAATTTTTTAGAAAGGACTTATATAAGTACAGAAATAACGTGAATATTTTCGGTCTATTTAATGACCCTTCTCAACCGATACTAAATTAATGAGAGGAAGACCTGAAATATGCAAACGAAAAAAACAGAAGCACTGCTTGTAGATAACAAAAGTAATAGCAATAACAGTAATGATAACGCTAAGGTGGTAGTAGTAGGGACAATAGTGGTTACATTGCTAACAGTATCTATAATGATATCAGTAGTAGTAATGTGAAAAGTAGTAATATCAGTAGTAGTGATGTGAAAAGTAGTAATATCAGTAGTAGTGATGTGAAAAGTAGTAATATCAGTAGTAGTGATGTGAAAAGTAGTAATATCAGTAGTAGTGATGTGAAAAGTAGTAATATCAGTAGTAGTGATGTGAAAAGTAGTAATATCAGTAGTAGTGATGTGAAAAGTAGTAATAGCAATAGTAGTGATTGCTGACGTAGTAGCATAAAAAAATATCAGTAATAAAAGTAGAATTATAGCAGTAATAGCAGCAGCAATAACAATAGCACTAGAGGGATAGTAGTAGTAGCAGCAGTAGTAATAGTATTAGCAGTAAAAGGGTGAGGGATTGTAATATCAGTAGAGGGATAGCATAAGTAGCAGCAACAATATTAATAACAGCAGTAGCAGCAGCAATGGTAAAAGAAGTAGGGGGATAGAAGTATCAGCAATAGTAATAGCTGTAGACAGCAGTGCCAGCAGCAGTAATAGCTGTAGACAGCAGTGCCAGCAGCAGTAATAGCTGTAGACAGCAGTGCCAGCAGCAGTAATAGCTGTAGACAGCAGTGCCAGCAGCAGTAATAGCTGTAGATAGCAGTGCCAGCAGCAGTAATAGCTGTAGACAGCAGTGCCAGCAGCAGTAATAGCTGTAGACAGCAGTGCCAGCAGCAGTAATAGCTGTAGACAGCAGTGTCACCAGTAGTAACAGCAGTAGATAGTATAAGCAGCAGTAATAGTGGTAGAAGCAGCAATAATAAAAGCAGTAGAAAGATAGCAGTAGCAATAATAATAGCAGTAGAAAGATAGCAGTAGCAATAATAATAGCAGTAGAAAGATAGCAGTAGCAATAATAATAGCAGTAGAAAGATAGCAGTAGCAATAATAATAGCAGTAGAAAGATAGCAGTAGCAATAATAATAGCAGTGTAAGGATAACAGTAATAATAACACAGATAATAATATCAAAAGTGGAATGCAGTGACTCCCTAACCTTCCCCTAAATTATTATAACATTTTTTGAATAATCTTAATGCACCCAGACACAATTATTGGCTCGAGTGATTTTTGAATTCATTGCAAATTCACTTTATCACATTTTTGAGCCGAAAAAAAACCCCGCTTGAACTTTTTCCTTTGCCATTTCTAAAGTAATAGAGTTCAGAAATGTGAGTGGCTTGCAATTACAAATACATGAGTTATTTTTTTTCGATTTCATTCTTTATTTTTTAATTGACATTAAGCTCAAAGAACGGCAGAGTTATTAGCATTATTTTTATGGGGATCGCAAAGGACTGAAATTTTATTATTTGAATTTTAAATGTAATTTCTCGCGAAAATAGTAATTAAAATAAATAATTATTTAAGTAGCAGTGAAAATAATAAATATGAGCAGTAGGTGTCCAATAGCATCTAGAGGTCAGCTCTAATTCCAAGGACCAAGAACCCCCCACTCACCGGCGTGAGGATCCCGTCTCGTATAAGCAAGAAATAATATAGTATTGAGGAAGATGAAAATTAGTTATTTGAAGATCCCATCCTATCACACACACACACACACACACACACACACACACGAGTGCGTGTGAAGCATGTGCGTGCATCTGCTCAACACAGCGAACACATGAAGCCTAGTAAACATTAAGAGGAACTTTGTCCGGGTCAATGATCCATCACGATCTTCACCTTTGACCTATATTATCCCAGATAATTATTACAATATTCATGGGAAAGGCTAAACAGACAGGAGTCATACAGCACCTAGTTAAGTGTCAGGTAATCAAGTATGATCCAAGGGAGGAAGTTCAAATTTAGTAGATCAAGACCGTTTTACCAGTATCAAAATATCCTCCCTCCTCTAAAGGTATATTAGTGCTAATCTGTAGATTATTTTGTCGACACCAGAAACAAGCTGGATGTGAGTTGGTCCTGACTAGCTTGTGCCACTAGGTCAGATGCCGTGCTCCTTCCTTAAGTGAATGTAACCTGACCTGGCTGGGTCGGGGCATTGGCTTAAGCCGGTAGGAGACTTGGACTTGCCTCGCATGGGCCAGTAGGCCTGCTGCAGTGTTCCTTCTTTCTTATGTTCTTATTTAAGTGAAAAAACACGTGAGCAGTTCAAGACATTTATTAAGGTAACGTTTCTTCACGAGTGGCTTATCTAGGACTGAAGAAATCACTCGTGGCCACAGATTTAATCGGTGTCATGATCCGTGTATCTGTGAATACGTGTTTTTACTTACACTCTAGAAATAATTTAGTGATGAAAATTAAACAATTTACGTAGTCATTGGTTAACTTACACGATCCTGCTTAACTTTCTTTAACTTGCCCAAAACGTGATTCAAGTACCCTGACTTTGCTTGACCTACACAGACTGATCTATGACACGTGTTAGGTTGAGGAAGAGAGAGAGAGAAAGAGAGAGAGAGAGAGAGAGAGAGAGAGAGAGAGAGAGAGAGAGAGAGAGAGAGAGAGAGAGAGAGAGAGAGAGAGAGACTGGATGAGAGAGACTGAGGGAGAGAGAGAGACTGAGGGAGAGAGAGGGAGAGATAGACTGAGGGAGAGAGAGACTGAGGGAGAGAGAGAGAGAGAGACTGAGGGAGAGAGAGAGACTGAGGGAGAGAGAGAGACTGAGGGACAGAGAGAGACTGAGGGAGAGAGAGAGAGACTGAGAGAGAAAAGGAAGTTAAGGGAGAGAGAAATATTGAGAAAGAGATGAGGGCTAAGGTAGAAAGAATGAGGGACAATATGAAGAGAAAAACTAACTTAGGATGCGGTGTACACCTGCAACAGACACAATGAAATGCTGAATTTAATTAGAAAAGAAAGGGGATTAGGCAGAGAGAAAGTGTGATGCCTAGTTTGAGAAGAAAGAAAAACTACTTAAAATACTGCACGTAACTGCGATATATAAAGTACATTGATCAGAATATTTATAATTGTTTTTTGATGAGTTTTTAAGTGTGTTTCTGAAGGGTGAAATTTATTAATTTTATTAGCCAAAACATTAATGAGTGATTGCCTCTTCATTGAGTATCTCACGTCCTCTTGGTTCCCATCCCGTCATCCCTAGCCTCCACACTCACCTCTAAGCCCCACTAGCCCTCCTCTTTTCACCCTCTGATGGGATAGTTCCTCAGCTACATATTTTACGGACGTGATCTGCGTAGTGGCGTTTACTGTGCTCAGCAAGGCAGAGATTTTAAAATGACACTTCATTAACGTGACGGCCATTGATCGTCGGCGTCAGGCATAATGGGAATAATGAGGCGGCGTGAAATATAATGTTTGGGACATGCTGCAACTGTTGCTTTGGGTGATGCTGTTGCTTTTGCTGATTTTGGGTGTTGCTGCTGGCGCTGCTACTGCTCCTGCTGTTGCCGCTACTGCTCCTGCTACTACTACTTCTAGCTGCTGCTGCTGGTGCTGCTTGTGCTCCTCACATTCTGCTGCTGCACTTTCTGCTTACTATTGCTGCTGCTGCTGATAATGATGTTATTGATGCTCCTGATGCTACTGCTACTGGTGTTTCTATTTCTGCTGCTACACCTGGCGTGGCTTCATACATGTAGGATGATAACCGACAGTGCTGAGAGTTATAATGCATAGGGTGGTATCTGCATTATTATTTATTATGTGAAAGCGCTAAATCCTTAGGGTGTCATGTGACGCATGGGGAATGGAATATAATTATGATGGATCTAAGGAAGGGGAGGGTAGGTTTGATTCCAGGCATCAAGAACCCACTGCTAACATCAAGACACTACTTTAAAGGGAATGGAATCTGTATTGACAAACTGATAGACGATTGAAATAGGTATTAAGTAGACAATGATCGCGATGATTAACAATTAGCTGATGATGGTCGAGTCAGCATGTGAGGGAGATAATTGCTGTTGATGGTAGAGTCAGCATGTGAGGGAGATAATTACTGTTGATGTTCGAGTAAGCAGGTGAGAGAGATAATTACTGTTGATGGTAGAGTCAGCATGTGAGGGAGATAATTACTGTTGATGGTCGAGTAAGCAGGTGAGAGAGATAATTACTGTTGATGGTAGAGTCAGCATGTGAGGGAGATAATTACTGTTGATGGTCGAGTAAGCAGGTGAGGGTGATAATTACTGTTGATGGTCGAGTAAGCAGGTGAGAGAGATAATTACTGATTCATGCAGGTGAGGTGCTTCGTGTGGTCAGTACTCTGGTGATGGACCAGGTGCTCTCTCAGTACTCTGTGATGGACCGTCTTCTCAGTACCCTAATGATGGACCAGGTGCTTCGGCTCCTTCAGTACCCTGGTGATGGACCAGGTGCTTCGGCTCCTTCAGTACCCTGGTGATGGACCAGGTGCTTCGGATCCTTCAGTACCCTGGTGATGGACCAGGTGCTTCGGCTCCCTCAGCAACCTAGTGATGGACCAGGTGCTTCGGCTCCCTCAGTACCCTGGTGATGGACCAGGTGCTTCGGCTTATTCAGTGCCCTGGTGATGGACCAGGTGCTTCAGCTCCTTCAGTACCCTATTTTATAGTGCCCTGATTATCAAAGCATATTCCATGGATAGAGTAGGTGGGTTGGGTAGGAGTTTTTGTTTGTGGGATTGGTTTTGGGTTTTGCCTAGTGTGGATCAGTTGGCTTGATGCAGTGTTCCTTATTTCTGTGTTCTTGTGAGTGAGAGGGGTTGTGAGTGAGAGGGGTTGTGAGTGAGAGGGGTTGTGAGTGAGAGGGGTTGGTGCTGAACGGGACTTGCACAGTTGTTGAGGGGGGGGGGTGAGGGGTGTTGTCGGGGCTTCTTGCTTGGATGGCGATGGGGATGGGTTGCACAAATATTTTTGTTGGTGGGTTGGTTTTGATATGGACCTGCCAAGTATGGGCCAGTAGGCCTGTTGCAGTGTTCCACCTTTCTTATGTTCTTATGTTCTTATGATGGTAGAGTCAGCATGTGAGGGAGATAATTACTGTTGATGGTCGAGTAAGCAGGTGAGGGTGATAATTACTATTGATGGTCGAGTCAGGAGGTGAGGGAGATAATTACTGTTGATCGAGTAAGCAGGTGAGGGTGATAATTACTGTTGATGGTCGAGTCAGCAGGTGAGGGAGATAATTACTGTTGATGGTCGAGTCAGCAGGTGATGGTGGTAATTATTAATGATGGTCGAGTAAGCAGGTGAGGGTGATAATTACTGAAGGAATTGGAATATTCACAGTCTCTCAAATCTTCAATGTTGATCTTTAATTGCATTCTAAACTTATGCCGCACTCTGCACTAAGGTACAGAGGACTATGGTAATACAATACGTCTATATCTTTCTCGAATCTTGGAGAGAGCGAAATACATCTAATTCTTAATACAATTAGCAGAAACCCACTCCATGAGGTTATCCATTGCACCTGAAGCTGGTGATAGGCCACCCCAGCAAACTCCTGCAGTACACTGCAGAATAGTCCACATGCAAGGTCTTGACACCATCAGGGATAACACTGACCACACCATGACTATAATAAAACATATGATGATCAGAATATTGCCCTGCAGGATTCCCCTTTTCTAGAGTGATTTCCCTCGAGTAGTACTGGCCAACTCTCACCCTTTTTGGAGAAACTCAAACAGACGGCCCAAGTCCCAGTCTCCGTAAACGGCGAAGAACACCATTCACGTTTTGTCAGACTTTCTTCGAGTCGAAGATGATCAAGATATGAAGACATTTGGCAAAACACACTGTCTTTGCGGAAGACTGTAGTCTTTCATCTCTAAATTCCAGACGAGATGAACATTGAACCTTTCCAACAACTTGAAGATTCCAGCTCGTCTGAGAGATCAGGAGGTAGTTTATGGCTTCCCTGGAGTCCAGGTCAGGCATCGGGATAGCCAAAACGTTACACTGCTTTAGGAAAATACTCCACTTATGCAAATAAAAGTGAATACATCTAATAAAAACGTTGAAGGGAGGTACTGCAACATGTCATAGTGCATTACAATTTATATTTCTTTATGCGGTACAAATACTGCAGTTTACATGTAATAAAACATTGGTAGGCACAAAAAGCCACTAATAATGCAATGCATTTCGGATAAACTAAACATAAGAATTAAATGTTACACCCTCCTTTTCCGGAGCAGAGGGGGGACGCCTACAAAGCAGACACTAATTCTCCCATCCCGAACAGATCACATACTCCTCTGGGTTTTTCACATTTGCTAGAGAAAGTCTCCTCAAGTCTTGGCCTATTCAAGACTAACTCCGACGCACGAGACAGAGACGCCCTCGCCATCTCAAGACGAGTCTTTCACAACCGGCCCTTGTAGAAATAGCGAGGAAATGGCTTCAGCAAATTCAGAAAGTGAAATGAAGACTAATGTATGTTCTTCTGAACTGCCGTATTTGAAAGATGACGAGGCGACTTAAAGCAGTACGAGAGAGGGAGATAAATTTCAATGTTATGTGGAAACAATGTAATGAGTGTCGATGATATAAAGGAAAAAGCTGAAAATATAGCATAGATGTGTCCGAAGATCTAATTATTTACTTCGTTTAAAATGTTTTCATTTACAAAATCTAAGACACTTACCACACTTTCAGTTACTTAACACTGTATATAATTTAATCATAACTATATATTTCCAAATGAATGCATTGCACTGAGAATATTTTACACTCTTCCATTTACTGTTGCAGAGGAAGAACACACTTTCACTACTCTGGGAAGAGTAGAAAAAAAAAAATGTTTAGGGATCAACTGTGTGGAGTCGACTAAACAGTTTAAGTGTTTGGACAATTGAAACTCGTTTGGCAAGAAAACTTAATTTTAATGGCATTACTGATTTGTTTGCTAGCCGTAAACCCCGAAGAATGGAAGAATTCTTTTTGAATAATAGCTGTAGTGTATTCAAGTTTTATTTACATAAAACAGTTTAGTAATACGTTGCTCCTGTTTTACTGTGATTTTACGAGTTACAGATTTCAAATATTTTGTTGTGTCCAAATTTTCGTGTCACGATTATATACCGAAAGAATTATTTCCTAAATATTTTATTGAAATCTCTCATCTTAAAACACTTTTATTTCAGTGTTGTGATCAGCAATGCAGATCCGACAATTGTTTTCATTTTTATTAATTTATTTATATTCTGAAACCTATAAACGTGGTACACTTATTTTCGGAGCCCGGGTTGACTGGCTATGCCCCTGAACATCCCATATACACATTACTTAGTTTGAAGGCACCAGATGTTGTGGTGATTTGGAGTGTCTGATATTAGATGTCATTGCTTCTATGGTTTTTAACATGTTTACATGTTTTTAACATGTTTAACATGTTAACAGGTCAGCAACCCTATATTGTTTGCCATCGTTGGGGAAGGCTGACAGTGGAGCAATGTTCTTATTGCTAGGAGTAAAATGGGTCTTGTAGACTCAACACGTCTACTTTATCTTAGAATAGAGCAGAAGGCAGAACAGTCTTGAAGGGTTAATGCCTTCGCGTGAGTGGAGGAGTGTTTGTGTGGGGCAAGGAGTGTTTGTGTGGGGCAAGAAGTGTTTGTGTGGGGCAAGGAGTGTTTGTGTGGGGCAAGAAGTGTTTGTGTGGGGCAAGGAGTGTTTGTGTGGGGCAAGGAGTGTTTGTGTGGGGCAAGGAGTGTTTGTGTGGGGCAAGGAGTGTTTGTGTGGGCAAGGAGTGTTTGTTTGGGGCAAGGAGTGTTTGTGTGGGGCAAGGAGTGTTTGTGTGGGGCAAGGAGTGTTTGTGTGGGGCAAGGAGTGTTTGTGTGGGGCAAGGAGTGTTTGTGTGGGGCAAGGAGTGTTTGTGTGGGGCAAGGAGTGTTTGTGTGGGGCAAGGAGTGTTTGTGTGGGGCAAGGAGTGTTTGTGTGGGGCAAGGAGTGTTTGTGTGGGGCAAGGAGTGTTTGTGTAGGCAAGGAGTGTTTGTGGGGGCAAGGAGTGTTTGTGGGGGCAAGGAGTGTTTGTTGGGGCAAGGAGTGTTTGTATGGGGGACAAGGAGTGTTTGTGTGGGGGCAAGGAGTGTTTGTGTGGGGCAAGGAGTGTTTGTGTGGGGAAGAAGTGTTTGTGTGAAGCAAGGAGTGTTTGTGTGGGGCAAGGAGTGTTTGTGTGGGCAAGGAGTGTTTGTGTGGGCAAGGAGTGTTTGTGGGGGCAAGGAGTGTTTGTGTGGGGGACAAGGAGTGTTTGTGTGGGGGCAAGGAGTGTTTGTGTGGGGGCAAGGAGTGTTTGTGTGGGGGAAGGAGTGTTTGTGTGGGGGAAGGAGTGTTTGTGTGGGGGAAGGAGTGTTTGTGTGGGAGGAATATTTGTGTGGGAGGAATATTTGTGTGGGTAGAGGAGTGTTCCTGTGGGTGAAGGAGTGTTTATGTGGGTAAAGGAATATTTATGTGGGTGGAGATTTGTGTGGGAAGGGGGGATGGGGTATCTGGGCGAGGGAAATATGGGAGTTAGGAATATCTGGGCATGAGGAGTATCTTGAAATAATGGGTATCTAAACGTGGGGGATATTGCTCAGACTGCGCTCCGTGCTTCTTTCCTCAATAATGTGACGTCATGGGCATTACGATTTCGCAAGTCAAGAAACTAATTTAATCTTATGTAAACATTAAACAAATTACACAGATAGTCTGTTCACCCAGATGGAGAAAAAGAGTCCACCAGCGAGAATGATTATCATATTTATAGGGATGTGCTAAAACCGCAGGGGTTATACATCCCCCGAGGAATGGTAGGCAATTAGTTTTGATCCAAAAAAGGGTAGCATCAATTCCTTGGGTAAGTCAGAGCTCCCACACATTGACTTTGGTAATAATTCTTTCGGGTAAATGTACATCCTGGCATCCTGTTTGACAGGAATAATGGCAGTCACCGAAGTCAGATGAGCTGTTCTTGCAGTCGCCGAAGTCAGGAACGCTGGCAGTCACCGAAGTCAGGAACGCTGGCAGTCACCGAAGTCAGGAACGCTGGCAGTCGCCGAAGTCAGGAACGCTGGCAGTCGCCGAAGTCAGGAACGCTGGCAGTCGCCGAAGTCAGGAACGCTGGCAGCCGCCGAAGTCAGGAACGCTGGCAGCCGCCGAAGTCAGGAACGCTGGCAGTCGCCGAAGTCAGGAACGCTGGCAGTCGCCGAAGTCAGGAACGCTGGCAGCCGCCGAAGTCAGGAACGCTGGCAGCCGCCGTACTCTATTATCGCTGATGTCAAACGTGTTGCCATCACCGACATCTGAAGCGTTGCCATCACTGACGTTATAAGCGTTGTCATCACCGACTTCAGAAGCGTTGCCATCGCCGACGTTAGAAGCACTGCCATCACCGACATCAGAAGCGTTGTCAACCTCACGATGTCTTACACTGTGTGTGGTGGTGTTATCAACATACATGGATATAGGTTGTTTATTGTTAAGACGTGACCTCTGCAAGATGCTCTTGCAAAGAAGAGGTCAAATCAGCGACCTCTCCAGCCTTCTTGGCCTTTTTAATTGACCAGGATATCCTTACGGATTGAATTTCAGGGGATCTCGAAAATGGTGAATGGGCTGTGATTGGTGGGGTCACGAGGAGAGGCGGGGCAAATGGATGTCTGAAGTCATTTTCGACTGTAAATGTGTATGACAACACCCCGATAAGTTCTTGGGAAAGAAGAAAGATATAACAAGGAAAACCATGTACAGAAATATGCTCTGTTTCAAAAACCGACGAAATCACTCTAAAGACGCAAGTGGATTCGATTATATTGAAACCTAGTATTTGATTTTATTAATTTTTTTCTGGCAAAATTTGAGTTTGTTTCCCGTGACTAGGCGGAAATTGCTCCACAATTTTTTATTATTATTATGAAATTGTGGAGGTCTCCACAATTTTTTTATTATTATTATGAAATTGTGGAGGTCTCCACAATTTTTTATGGTCATTGGGAAACGCTAAACTAGTAGGGGTTATACAGCGCCTCGGGTACGAATTTAGTTATGGAACAAGGGAGAAATTTGTCCCGAGCCATGAAAAGAATTGCGCTTTGCTGCTGTTCAGCGTTGTTCACCTCCCCAGACAAGTGCTGTTATATGTCTGGTCATATCTGGTGATGGTAAATTTGGTGTCTGTGTATTTGATGTTGGCATTTCTAGTGTTGGAATATTTGGGTTTTAGAATATCCGCTCTTAGTATATCCAGTGTTGGTGTATCTGATGTAGGTATATCCGGTGTTGGTATGGTACTAACCTTGGTAATAGATACTGACGAATTGGTTTAGAAAGACACGTGAGCAAACACTAGGACATATTGGAAAACGTTTCGGGAATTTTGTCCGTCTCAGAAACAATATCGACTCCTGCTGACTGCGATCTTTCTTTGTATATACCCGCTTGTTTCTGCGTGGTGCATTGATTATATATATATATAATGCAGGTATATCTAGCATTGGTATTTCTGGTGTTGGCATTAGTTGAGTATAAAGCTTCTTAGAGAATATATTGTTCAAAGACAAAAAAAATGAGATGGAGCAAAGTGAAAGTATCAGTTTACTTAATTTTCACAGAATTAGCCACACACACTCACACACACACACACACACACACACACACACACACAAAAACACACACACAGGAGCTAATATTCGACCCCTGCAGCTACAAATAGGTAAGTGCACACACATTTTTAAAGCACGTTTCACCTCCCCTGATTGTTACTATTTAATTTTGTTGAATTTTTGGTCATTAAACAATCGTTTTCTTTACTACCTCGCCACCGACTTTACTGTTTCCTTTACGAGTAAACGTTATCTTTCACTGACGTTCATTACTGACAAATGTTCCTGCTAATGAGAGTTTCTAACATACTTTTAGTATAACGAGTTACAAAAAAAAAAAATCATGTTCACTCAGCAGGCTTTTTTTTTTTTTTTTGACAAGATTTTTTCCTCGTTTCTTATCATCTCACACAATATTATAATTAATGGTTAAACTGGCAAACGTTTCAACCATTGCCAAAACAGTTAAATAAATTATTCCTTCCATAACAGATCAATGATTTTGTCAACGTGTACCGGCAAATGTTTTCGTTATTTCCCAATACTAACAAAACGTTCATTTTTTTTTGTATCTGCGACCTTCAAACTTTTTTTTTTTTATTCCCAAACAATGTAAAATGTTTTTCTTATTCGCACTAAATGCAAACGTTTATTATTACCCAGTACTGAAAACGTTTGTCGCAGGCGTTCACTGATGACAAAGTTTCACTCCTGTCCTCGCTAATATTTAATTTGCTCTTGTACGAATAAAACACTTTTTTAACCCGTCCACAAACACAATATATATTTTCGCTATCGTTTAAACACATCATGCGCTTTTACTCCTCGTCAAAAATATAAGTATGTTTATAATTCAGGAACCGCGATTTTCAGCGTTACTATTGTTTATAAGTTGTTGATTGTGTTTACAAGTTGCCGATTGTGTTTGTTTAGAACACTGTGGGGAGGGGGCTGAACATTATGTTAGGTTCACGTGGCTTGCAGAGAGCAGTTGAACACAGAGACTTTGCACATACTTTTGTTAATTTAGAACACTTTTCAAAGCTGTGAACACTTTGACGTGTTCACAGAGGTTGGCTAGATGTGTTAAACAGTTTGACATACATCCAGTTTTTACGTTTCCAAAGTGTTTTTGATGTTTAAATACCACCCCACTTTCACATATACTAAAGATAAATTGTAGGCAGTAATGAATCAAGTCATATCAACACCATCAAACATATCCCGTTTCCAGGGGTAAGTTTTTGTGCAGTGAATCACTGTTGACATTCCTGCTGGTTCATGAAGGGTTGCCAAGCGTCAAGTTGGTTAAACTTCCTGCTTGGATAATGCTGGAAACTAACCACTGAGAGGAACGCACGATACCGTCACTGTTACAATACGCAAATAACCCGCATACGCGTTCTCACCTCCCTCTTGTTCCTTCTTCTCATCCTTCCCTTCCCCCTTCCCTCTTCTCTTTCTCTCTCTCTCGGGGGGGGGAGGGTCTTTACACAAACATGCTTGAAGATCTTTACTATTGGTAACACTGTTATATTCAGAGGGAAGCCCTAAAACCGTTGGGCCCATATAGGTTTCGGGCAATGTAATCAGCCTTGATCTAAGAAAGGGGAAGGGAAGATCTAAGTCCTTGGATCAAAAGTCCTTCACTTGAAGTTCATCATTAGAAACAGTTTTTACCTACCACTGCACTTCACCGTTTAAACTAATTCCTCAACACATGGATTTGTTTATGGGAAAACAACAACTCCTTGAAACTAATTTCTCAATACACAGATTTGTTAATGCGAAAACAATAACTCGTTTAATCTAATCTCTCAACACATGGATTTGTTTACGGGAAAACAACTCTTTTAAACTAATTTCTCAACACCCGGATTTTTTTTATGGCAAAACAACTTTTCGTTTATACCTAATTTGATCCAGCATCATCATTTAAAGTTGCTACTAAAAAAAAATTAACTCCATTATTAGCCTCATTTAACCTTCGTTTAACTTACTTATCGACCTAAAAACTTTTGTTGCTCAGAATCAACATTATTATTATTATTATTATTAATTATTATTATTATTATTATTATTATTGCTGCTCCTAACTTTAAAGCTTTATTTATTTATTTTTTCTACTGACAGACTTTTGTATAATTGTTCGCCTCTGAAATATTTTTTATAAATGTTGACCATCGACAGACATTTCCATCATTATTCACTACAGTAAATGATTTTTTATGTTAGCCATTGATTTTTTTTACCACTATCCAAACAAATAATTAATTTGATCTTGTTCGATTAAAATACTATTTTTAGACAAATCCACTAGCAAGATAAATAATATAATTAACGTGTAAACATTTGTGAACACACTTTGTCACATTGCTAAATGTGTGTATTACACAAGACAAAGATTTGCAGCGTTCATATTACCTATCAGTTACTAATTGTGTTCAATCTGAACACTAACCTGATGAAAAACCTCTTTAAATAGTTAAACCAACTGGACCTACTAGACACGGTGTTCAATATGAACACGGGGTAATCCTACGTCGTGTAAAAAATTACAGAGTAAAACATAAGCTTTGGCATCGACAATATAGAATGTGATCCCATTCCCGAGAGAGAGAGGTTTTGTGCAGCGAGTCGCTGTGGACGTTCCCACTGGGTCTTGATGGGTGGCGAGTCGCTGTGGACGTTGCCACTGGGTCTTGATGGGTGGCGAGTCGCTGTGGACGTTGCCACTGGGTCTTGATGGGTGGCGAGTCGCTGTGGACGTTCCCACTGGGTCTTGGTGGGTGGCGAGTCGCTGTGGACGTTGCCACTGGGTCTTGATGGGTGGCGAGTCGCTGTGGACGTTCCCACTGGGTCTTGATGGGTGGCGAGTCGCTGTGGACGTTCCCACTGGGTCTTGATGGGTGGTCAAGTAACCCAAAGCCGGGTACTCCCTTTCGAGCTTTTATTCCTCCCTCTCGAGCTCTAATTCCTTCCACTCCCCCTTCCTCCCTCCCTCTCACTTTAACCCTTCTATATCATGCTCTCTTCCCATTCGTACTTCCCCCTCCCTCTGTTCCGTTCTCCTCCCTCCCTCCCACCTCCCCTCTCTCCCCCTCTCTCTCCCCCTCTCTCTCCCCCTCTCTCTCTCCCCCTCTCTCTCTCCCTCTCTCCCTCTCTCTCTCTCCCCCCTCTCTCCCTCTCTCCCTCTCCTGCTCATCAACCTTTAAAATAAAATTTTAAGTCGATTCTTTTATCGGTAACCTAACTTTATCTAACCGCTGTGTATCATTTATTTATACGTGGAGTATAAATAATATGGAGGGTGTTGCACGTTGTTGCTGACACGAATGGGCTGCGTGTTGCACGTGGTTCCTCACACGAATGTGCTTTGTGTTGTACGTTGTTCTTAACAACAATGTGCTTTGTGTTGCACGTGGTTCCTCATACGAATTTGCTTTGTGCTGTTCGTTGCTTCTGGCACGAATGTACTTTGTGTTGTACGTTGTTCCTGACACGAATGTGCTTTGTGTTGCAACAGTATCCTCAAAATAAGGCTCGTATCTTCAGTCTTTTCCTCTGTTTCATATTTATAGTATATGTAATGTTATTATGTAGCACAAGGTGAGTGGGTGTTGCACCTGCAACATGCAGCCAGGGTGAAGATACTTCATATATTCTAAAAAACAGGTATAAGTTCGCAGGAAGTGTTTAATATAAAGCGTTGTTGTGTGTAAAGTTCTACGCTCTTACACACGAATCACTATTTTGAACTTTCTATTTCATTACTGTACATGTTCCTTTACTTAATTTTTTTTTCTGTGTAAGCAGTCCGCTTGAAGAACATTAGTAATAATGTCAATGGTTATCAAGTTCTTCTACTGGCGTTCAGTGTAGGCAAGCGCTTCTGCTGATGTCAGTATGTGTGGTTAAACTTTTTCAGAAATCTGAAATACTGATAACTATTTGCACTGATTTCTAAGCAGACTAATGTGTTTTTATTTGGCACTGGAGCTTCGTTAAAGCTCCAACCATTATTAGGAACACTGAATCAATGTTTACATTATTTCCTCCCACTGACGAACGTTAGTGATATTGTTCACCCCAGACTAACTTTTTTTTATTTCATGCCCTCCATAAAAGATTTCATTACTACTCACCAACAATGCTTTTTTATTGTTTTTACTCACTACTTAAAAGCTTTATTAACTGTCAAACGTTTATTTATTGTTTACCACTGATACATTTTTATTGATGCTTTCCAGTGACAAAGTATTTACTGTTATTCAACACTGCCAAAATTTTTACTATTGTCCACATCAGTATTTAATTTAAAAGGACAAGAGCAACTAATGATACATTTATTACGGCTGTTTCGTTCTTCGGGAGCGAAACGTAGCCGTAATAAAGGGCACAAAGTATATAAAGGGAGCATGGAACAAGATATATTAAGGTGCAGGAGGCAGAGTTCAGTCAAGAAAAAACATGAGAACTGCAATAGGCCTATTACCACTAACATGGGACAGTAAGCGTACTGTAATTATTTTTTCCCTTTAGTTCGGTTCTTAATGTGTATAAGCCGTCTTAAAAGCCCTCTTCAGTATAATTGTATTTTGTAATCTATTTACTTGTACTATGCCTGCCACCACACGAATACACCAGTAGGCCTAATGCACTGCTCATGATATTTCTTCTTGACTCACCCCGTCTAGGGAAAACACTTATTGCCACCTCTACTATAATATTTCTCCCTCTTGTTCTACCACTCCCGTCCCCCGTTCTCCGCCCCCCCTTCTCGTACACATTCTGGATCTCTTCCCTTCGTGTTTCTTTCTGTGTCTTGTCAATGGTTTAAGACGGACCGAAACGTCGTCATAAATTTCAGTCTCCTGGGTGTGGGTTATTTGTATATTATCCCCGTTACCCCACACCTGGAGAGCGAAATGTAGCTGTAATAAACGTCTCATTAGTTGCTTTTGAGATATCAGCTGAGATTTTACTAATATTTTCACAATATTTCTTTTATTTTCGATTAGTATACTGTGTTCAGACAATTTATAATCGTATGCATTTTCATTAACTTTTAAGTAGATTTGGGAATATACTTTGGCAAAACGATGTGTATTATACGTGACAACGACTCGCTTTATCTTAATTATCCGTAATTAGTTGTGTTCGGTCCTGTAGTTGACGGGAAGATGAATAAGCTCATCCACGTTCATTATGGTTGTTCCTAAAGGAAAAGACTCGCTGATAATGCCTCTCCTGTAGACTTCACAGGAGTTAATTAAGAGTTACAGGAGAGAGAGGTAACACGTCTCTCAATGTTAGGGGATTGAAGACCAAGCCGCCTCCGCTCCTTGCGCTGAATAACCCACCCGAGTTTAGCACTTAACATGAAAAATCGTAAATAATTCACATTCTCGCCAACGACATCTAATAACGTGATCCCATTTCCATGTGCGAGTTATTGTGCCGAGAGTCGTTGTGGACCTCCTGGCTCATGACGAGTCGCCGGGCGTCAAGTTGGTTAAACTTACTCTGGAGAATGATGCAAACTGACTCATTGATGCTCCTTCTCGCCATCTCCGTCTCATGCTCTCCTCCTTCACTTTACCTTCGCCTCCTACTCATCAGAACTCATTATGATAAAACTCGTGATTTAAACGTAGTGTTATGAACATTATCACGCCCTGCATTGGAGAGGAACTGTAAGCCTATGAAAGTTTTAATGTACACTAGTACATCGTCTGTGGATTGGTAACAAGTCTGCTTCAGGTACCTGAGGCTGCACAAGACCATTTCATCGTCCTAGTCACCTAGTGCTAAGGAAAGTAAATACACTGTCTTACTCACCAACTTGTCGGTATTTATACCATTTTCAACATCAATATTTATTTCCTATTATATTGAACAATAACAAGTATTTCCGAGTAACAGGTCTATTTATATTTTCTTCTTCAATGATGCATTGTAAGATGCAAAATAATAAATAATTTTACAGTTTATATTGATTTAAAACCGTATACTTACTCTCAGATCTAGTTAATTAATTCGCAAGAAGATATAAACAGAGAGGTATGCATCTCCCAGCGTATATACACTGGAAGTATACTTTCATTCCTGTTTTAGGGATTTAAGTATTCTTCAGGCGACTTTTAAGGCGCGCTTTTTGCCCACTAAAAAGTCTTGGAAAATCTCCCTGCGCCTTATATGCTCAAGGTCAGGGTCAAGGGTTACACTTTAGCAGTTGTTTACTAACGTTACTACTGCTTGCAAACATCGTCTTATACGTCCTGTATACTCGTGCGCCTTATATGCTGGAAAATACGGTAATAAAGTTCTCTCTCCCACTGCCGTTCACCGCCAATCAGGGCTTCTGTTAATATCAATATGTGGTAAACTCTCTCAGGATAATGGAATTCTGATAACTATTTACACTAATTTCTCAACACATGGATCTGTGAATGTGAAATAACATTTCGCGGTTTACCGTTCATTTTACCCCGCAGCTTTGCGTTACGTTTCTATCAACAAACGTTTCCACCATTAACCACATTTAGCCTGCGTATAAATTATTGGCTTTACTGGTAATTTTTTATTCTCTTCGCCAATAAACGTATATTTTTGCTAATCGCCATAGCGAAAAGTTTTTAATAAGGAAAAACATTTTCTCATGTCGACGTTTCGATTAGCGTTTATCTTTGCTAAACGTTTTTTTACGAAGACGTTTCTTAAACGTTTGTCATCGATAATATTTTTTTTGTTCATCCCGCAGATCGTTTTTATTGTTCACCTAAAAACTTTATTACCTACAAACGTTTTTATTGTTCACTTGTAAACGTTTTTATTGTTCACTTGTAAACGTTTTTATTGTTCACTTGTAAACGTTTTTATTGTTCACTTGTAAACGTTTTTATTGTTCACTTGTAAACGTTTTTATTGTTCACTTGTAAACGTTTTTATTGTTCACTTGTAAACGTTTTTATTGTTCACTTGTAAACGTTTTTATTGTTCACTTGTAAACGTTTTTATTGTTCACTTGTAAACGTTTTTATTGTTCACTTGTAAACGTTTTTATTGTTCACTTGTAAACGTTTTTATTGTTCACTTGTAAACGTTTTTATTGTTCACTTGTAAACGTTTTATTGTTCACTTGTAAACGTTTTTATTGTTCACTTGTAAACGTTTTTATTGTTCACTTGTAAACGTTTTTATTGTTCACTTGTAAACGTTTTTATTGTTCACTTGTAAACGTTTTTATTGTTCACTTGTAAACGTTTTTATTGTTCACTTGTAAACGTTTTTATTGTTCACTTGTAAACGTTTTTATTGTTCACTTGTAAACGTTTTTATTGTTCACTTGTAAACGTTTTTATTGTTCACTTGTAAACGTTTTTATTGTTCACTTGTAAACGTTTTTATTGTTCACTTGTAAACGTTTTTATTGTTCACTTGTAAACGTTTTTATTGTTCACTTGTAAACGTTTTTATTGTTCACTTGTAAACGTTTTTATTGTTCACTTGTAAACGTTTTTATTGTTCACTTGTAAACGTTTTTATTGTTCACTTGTAAACGTTTTTATTGTTCACTTGTAAACGTTTTTATTGTTCACTTGTAAACGTTTTATTGTTCACTTGTAAACGTTTTTATTGTTCACTTGTAAACGTTTTTATTGTTCACTTGTAAACGTTTTTATTGTTCACTTGTAAACGTTTTTATTGTTCACTTGTAAACGTTTTTATTGTTCACTTGTAAACGTTTTTATTGTTCACTTGTAAACGTTTTTATTGTTCACTTGTAAACGTTTTTATTGTTCACTTGTAAAAGTTTTTATTGTTCACTTGTAAGCATTATTAGTCACCACTTGTAAGCATTATTAGTCACCACTTGTAAGCATTATTAGTCACCACTTGTAAGCGTTTTTAGTCACCACTTGTAGCGTTATTAGTCACCACTTGTAAGCGTTATTAGTCACCACTTGTAAGCGTTATTAGTCACCACTTGTAAGCGTTATTAGTCACCACTTGTAAGCGTTATTAGTCACCACTTGTAAGCGTTATTAGTCACCACTTGTAAGCGTTTTTAGTCACCACTTGTAAGCGTTATTAGTCACCACTTGTAAGTATTTTTATTCACCACTTGTAAGCGTTTTTAGTCACCACTTGTAAGCGTTTTTAGTCACCACTTGTAAGCGTTTTTAGTCACCACTTGTAAACGTTTTTAGTCACCACTTGTAAACGTTTTTAGTCACCACTTGTAAGCGTTATTAGTCACCACTTGTAAGCGTTATTAGTCACCACTTGTAAGCGTTATTAGTCACCACTTGTAAGCGTTATTAGTCACCACTTGTAAACGTTATTAGTCACCACTTGTAAACGTTATTAGTCACCACTTGTAAACGTTATTAGTCACCACTTGTAAACGTTATTAGTCATCACGTGTTAACGTTATTAGTCACCACTTGTAAGCGTTATTAGTCACCACTTGTAAGCGTTATTAGTCACCACTTGTAAGCGTTATTAGTCACCACTTGTAAGCGTTATTAGTCACCACTTGTAAGCGTTATTAGTCACCACTTGTAAGCGTTATTAGTCACCACTTGTAAGCGTTATTAGTCACCACTTGTAACGTTAGTCACCACTGTAAGCGTTTTAGTCACCACTTGTAAGCGTTATTAGTCACCACTTGTAAGCGTTTTAGTCACCCTTGTAAGCGTTATTAGTCACCACTTGTAAGCGTTATTAGTCACCACTTGTAAGCGTTATTAGTCACCACTTGTAAGCGTTATTAGTCACCACTTAGCGTTTATCAACTTAAGCGTTATTAGTCACCACTTGTAAGCGTTTTTAGTCACCACTTGTAAGCGTTTTTAGTCACCACTTGTAAGGAAACTTGTTTATTAGTCACCACTTGTAAGCGTTTTTAGTCACCACTTGTAAGTTTTTAGTCATGTAAGCGAACCCACTTGTAAGCGTTTTTAGTCACCACTTGTAAGCGTTATCAGTCACCACTTGTAAGCGTTATTAGTCACCACTTGTAAGCGTTATTAGTCACCACTTGTAAGCGTTATTAGTCACCACTTGTAAGCGTTATTAGTCACCACTTGTAAGCGTTATTAGTCACCACTTGTGCGTATTAGTCACCACTTGTAAGCGTTATTAGTCACCACTTTAGCGTTATTAGTCACCACTTGTAAGCGTTATTAGTCACCACTTGTAAGCGTTATTAGTCACCACTTGTAAACGTTATTAGTCACCACTTGTAAACGTTATTAGTCACCACTTGTAAACGTTATTAGTCACCACTTGTAAACGTTATTAGTCATCACGTGTTAACGTTATTAGTCACCACGTGTAAACGTTATTAGTCACCACGTGTAAACGTTGTCACCACGTGTAAACGTTATTAGTCACCACGTGTAAACGTTATTAGTCACCACGTGTAAACGTTATTAGTCACCACGTGTAAACGTTATTAGTCACCACGTGTAAACGTTATTAGTCACCACCTATAAACGTTTAATCACGAACAAACATTATTACTGCTCATTGTCAGCAAACGTTTTATTATTGCTAATCGCTGGTAAACATTTTTCGTCATTCATTAAGGAACTTTTTGACTACTGTCCACACTAATTTGCTACTGCAGAAAATTTCTTTATTACTGCAAAAAATATTTATTTTGTTGTGCGCCCAGGACAAAAGGTTTTATTTCCGCTTACAATCAACAAACATTTTTTTTATTATTATTATTGCTCGTAAACTAAACGCTTGTATTGTTCTTTACTACTGTCAAACGTTCATATTATTGTTAACATTGACAACGTTTTTATGTTTATTCACCACCGGCAAATGTTTTACAGTGACGCTCATTGATGACAGACTTTTACTTCTGTCCACACCAATATTTAATTTGCTCTTGCTCGATTAAAATACATTTTTTTTACCACTTTACAAACAGGATATATATTTTCACTACCGTTTAAACACATTATTTGCCAACACACTTTGTCAAAATGACAAATGTGTGTATTATACCGGGCAACGATTTGCAGCGTTTATATTTATTGTGACTTACTGGATGTGTTCAGACTGAGCACTGACTGGAAGGGGAGAACTCTATGGCACGTTGAATGTGACTGTACAGAGCTACTGAGTAAATGGTTCTTAGACTTAGGACTTATACGCTAGGTTAGGTTAGGTTAGATTCGTCAGGAAACGGGGCAAATGTTTCCTGACGCTGGTGTTAGTCATATGATGGTCCACCACTTGAACTTTTGGTAATCTGACCGAGACCTTCCACTGGCTTACCAGCCATTATAAAAACTGAATTTTTAATACACCAGCTTCTAATGTAAGTAAAACAGACGCATTGATAAGAACATTTATTAAGGAACGTTTCGCCCAAAGTGCCTCTAATATAAAATTTACGGAGTTAAAAAAACACAAAAGTTATCAGTCGCAATAATATAATTCCATTTATGACTCATATTTTGTTCATTGAGTTGTTATGACAGGCATAAAGTTTACAAAATTCACTGTCTGAAGGAACAGTAAACTTTCAGAGTAAGAGACCAACAAAAAAAGTTTACTTCGTATTTTTTTTAGATGGTTTTTGAACTTGGTTTATTTGGAGTCAAGGCCCTGGGTAACATCACAGCAAAGGCCGCTGATGTTTAAATATGAGGTGAGGAAACCATACCACGGGCGGGGCTTGAACCCGCGGTTAGATTTGCAATCGTGTCATTATGACTACGCGAGTCATGAGGTGAAGAACCTCGAACCATCGCAAGAAAGTCCACCGCTATTTAAATGGTGTGCGTGAACCTCGTACCTACTGCCGATCCATCCTCATTATGTTACATTAATTTTCTCCCTAGGTTCCCAGTGTCACTTTTCTAACGCTTCTTGTAAACGTACTGATATTATTTTTTTCATATCACCTTAAGTTAGATTGGGTTAGATTACATTAGGTAAGAAAGTGTACATTTCACCATAATTAATAAATTCTGCCACGTTACGTCTGGAAAAATGACAGGAAAGTAACAAGTAAACGTTGAAATATACACGACTGTCACTGATGCAAGAGTGACCTGAACTTGACGTATGGTCGGACTACTACGACCATCATTTTTTTTGTTCAGTCTTTCACGCAGGGAATACCAGTGATGGGTAAAAATCCGTCAAACAGGGATGGATACCTGAAGCCATGGACCTGTGAGGCATCGAAAATATCTTAAAAAATTTATTAACATTACAAGCTAACACAACCCTTTACTTCAAATATTAATAGAAAAAACAACATAATATCTTTCATATGTTAAAAACCCAAAGTTGTAATATATTAATCACCTAAAGTGTCACAGAGATCTCTGCAGGTAACCCAATAATCATGCAAAAACAAAACAAGCGAAAAGGCAAAAGACACGGACAATCACTGAAAATGTGCACCACCGAACACCGGTGAGGTGTTCCCAGTGTTCGAACAGCCACACATCTCAGGCATGATTGTTGTGCTGAGAAGTCACTCACTACCTGAATGATACGACAAACACACGACTGGACACTCCCTTTCATGGCAACTACTCCTTTTGCTAATCTCCCCCTCATTCTCTCCTTCCACTCCTGCTCCTTCCTCTCGGTTTCTCTTCTCTAAGAGGCCTCCACTATTTTTGTCTCTCTTTTCCAACCTTATCTACTGGAATTCATCATTTGGATTAAAGTATATTAGGCCAGCTGTTACGCAATATGGTGGTAGAGTAAGCCAGCTGTTGCCCAAAGTGGTGGTAGATTAGGCCAGCTGTTGAGCAATGTGGCGGTAGATTAGGCCAGCTGTAATGCAACTGTCGAGGTACAACAAGTCAGTTAGTAAAAACACGGAACGGGTGGGATTTGAACCAATGGCGAGTGAGTCCTAAAACTCACTCGCCATGGGTTCAAACCTCACCCGTTCCCTGGTTTGTTTGCAGTCGTATTACGATTTCGTGAGTGAAGTTTGTAAACATTCATCACATCCCTGACTTACAATGCTAAACTCTCAGAGGTAGATTCAAAGTAGTCGTCCTCTTTTTTTTGGACTGCCCACTCAAAATATTTTTCTTGACCACAGTTGATTTGCAGTGTGTGACAGATTTGTCATTGCCCCATTAACTGTCGCTTTTTGGTTTTTATAAATTAAAATTTTCGTGATAGTTTCAACAGGAAAAACTCCAGTCGTGTGAGGAAATGTTTATTTACAAGTTTTTTTTTTTTTTTTTTGCAACAATTGTCGCTTAAGTTTATTTTAAATCATAAATGGAGTGTTTTGTGTCTCGGTCCTTCGCCTATCCTGGTAACTGTGTATAAAGTGTAGAGTACACAGTATACAGAGTGTAGAGTACACGGTGTACAGTGTAGAGTACACTATGTACAGTGTAGAGTACACTATGTACAGTGTAGAGTGCATGTACAGTGTAGAGTACATGTACAGTGTAGAGTACACGGTGTACAATGTAGAGCATACGGTGTACAGTGTAGAGTACACGGTGTACAATGTAGAGCATACGGTGTACAGTGTAGAGTACACGGTGTACAGTGTAGAGTACACGGTGTACAGTATGTAGAGTACACGGTGTACAGTGTGTAGAGTACACGGTGTACAGTGTGTAGAGTATACGGTGTAGACAGTGTACAGTGTAGAGTATGAACGGTGTAGAGTGTGTGTACAGTGAGTTGCACGGTGTACAGAATGTAGAGTATGTGAAGTACGGTGTAGAGTGTGTGGTGTACAGTGTACAGTTTAGAGTGTACGGTGTACAAAGTGTACAGTTGATTTTAGAAACTCTTGACAGACCAGATCCCCACTTTCCCTACCATTGTGCAAAGTACACTCGAGACTTTCATATATCAGGTAATCCGATAATCTCAAGTCTGCAGAGACACACACTAGTGTCGGGAACAACGATTGCCTTCAACTGCCTCGCAGGCATACATCAGGGATTAGAATAGACTGCCTGGCTGTCATTCACAAAGGCACTGACAGAGCACCTAAAGTCATACTGACCAGCCGAGTGTGGTTGTCGTCGTGTGGTGCGGCCGGTAACAGCTGTTGATGAGACCTGATTCACCACTAGGCAGGGAGAACGAGTCGAGGGGCGTAGACGAGACCCTTCAGGTAATCAGAGTAATCATGGAGATAGAGCGTGAGAGAATGGACGTCAGAGCAATTGTAGATGAAAACGAGTAGAAGAGAAGGTCAGAGGAGAGAGAGAGCATCAGAGAGTATGGTAGAGATAGACCAGATAGAGACCAAACAAGAGATGAAGAGATAAAGAGATGACAAAGTAGCAAGCAGATGTGGAGTGAGTGAGGGGAGAGAGAGAGAGAGAGAGAGAGAGAGAGAGAGAGAGAGAGAGAGAGAGGAGAGAGAGAGAGAGAGAGAGAGAGAGAGAGAGAGAGAGAGAGAGAGAGAGAGAGAGCAGCATTACTGTCGTTACTGGTGTGAGATAAACCATTTTGACTAGTGACCGCTCCTAACACTTTAGGATAATGGCAGTTCGTTACAAGTGCCTTCAGTGATGTGATTGTTGGCGAGTGTTTTTTACTGTTTTGCCAATACCAAAGTTTATATCAGATAACTTTGTCCATTTCAACCAATAGTTTTCACTAATGTGCTTAATGAGAAACATTTTGTTACTGTCAGCTTCTGACTAACGCTTTCATTGCTGCTGACTGATAACTTAATGTTGAAATTCTACCGTAGAGTGAACATGATGCTTGCTCTCTCTCTCTCTCTCTCTCTCTCTCTCTCTCTCTCTCTCTCTCTCTGTCTGTATGTCTCTCTCTCTCTCTCTCTCTGTCTGTGTCTGTCTGTATGTCTCTCTCTCTGTATCTGTCTGTGTCTGTCTGTCTGTCTCTCTCTCTCGACAGATGGCATCACAGTCATGACAATAGCATCACTGCCATCTACCACACATGGTAGATGTCACCACCGTTTTCCACCATATATATGAAAGATAGAACCACCCTCATATGATACAGTAAATGGTACTATGTATCTCCCATGCATATGGTAGACAGCACATGTCATCAACTACACATTTGATAGGTGGCACCACCCTCGTCTACATCATCCTCATCTACCATAAATGCGATAAAACCACCCTATCAAATATAAATACTATAGCTGGCACCATCATCAACTACCATACAAACGATAGACGAAACCACGCCTATGAACCATAAATACGATTGCTGGCACCATCCTACCATACATACGATGGATGGCACCATCGTCTCCGCATTAATTAATTTCGACTTTGATATGCAAATTTATTTCCATCATAAAAATATTTCTTCTTCGGATCAAAGCATATTTCAACATTAACAGAGGAAGGTATTCGCTGCACATATTTGTATTCTCAGTCACTAGGCTATATATTTTCGGTTTTTTTATGGTCAATGAATTACTGAAAACACGCGGATGAAATGCATTTGTTGATGAATTAGCCATATGGTAATTTTTCACAAGTATTTTAATTAAATGGCTGATATTAATTTTGAACGTTATTTACCCCCTCTATGTATAGGCTTTAAAGGTAACTTTTTTTTTTCCTTTCTATCTCAATAGTTTCACATGGAAACAATACCTAGAAAATATTACCTATAAATTTAGAATGTAAACCGTGTCTTTTCGTTCACAAAATATCGTCTTTAAGAACAAATGAGAGGGAATGATGGGTTGTGAGACTGACCTAACATGGACCAATAAGATTATTGTAGTGCTTGAGGCTACATATCTTAATTTCTTTCTATTTCGTTTGTATATTTAGCCATAGACTTGATACTGAA
This sequence comes from Cherax destructor, assembly GCA_009830355.1. Taxonomy (NCBI): domain Eukaryota; kingdom Metazoa; phylum Arthropoda; class Malacostraca; order Decapoda; family Parastacidae; genus Cherax; species Cherax destructor. The sequence continues at coordinate 49,555 of WNWK01004734.1, forward strand.
CGTGTTTCTTCTACACGCAAATTTATGATTCGTGGATTTGCGAATGTTATCTTTTTAGCCTAGATTGGTTTCGTTTTCTGTTTTTCACCTTTTTGGGATAATAAAAGTAAATGAAGTATTGACTTCAAAAACAATTTTCGTAAATATTGATAAAATATTTCTGGCTTAAATGGAAAACTATTTATCTGTAGAACAGCAGACATTACTGCAACTTCAATTACTAATTTTCACAGCACCACATATGATAAACCTGCACACCTCACAGCTGCCTTTCTTCACAGCTGACTCAGAGACAGCTAACAGTGACCAAATACACTTCATCTAGTACAGAACCTACTACGTCTGATCATCACCTGTCAACCAAACATTCCCTCTTCCCATCTTATATTCTCAAGTCAGTTGGCCTACAAATTTCCCTGATATTAAATCACTGAATGGGTGGGGATCGAAACCATGGAAATCAAGTTCTAAAATTCACCGGCCAGTGCGTTAATCACAATTTCTTGATTCATTGTTAATGATAAACAGACGCTATGATGGAATGAAAACCTCAGAAAACATTTCGCTTGGAAACCAAGCTTTTTCAATCATGGGTTACCATTTTGTCTTAAACATCATTTTATTAGCCTCTTCGTCGTATTGTCTCTTCGTCGGTGATCGTACTTCTCTCCTGAAATTCTCATGTAATATTTACTCACCTACTTCCCATATTTTAAACTCACATCCGATAATTTCTACTGAGATCAATTTGTCAAATGCTTCAACTCGCGTTCAGATTGAGAATTAATTAATGAAACCAAGAACGGGTAAAACCCCGTTTGGATAAAGATGCATGTTGGATAAAGATGCATGTTGGATAAAGGTGCATGTATTTTCGACGTACAGCGTATACACAGATGTTCATATTTCTCAATGTTTATGCACCTTGCAATGCATCTTTCTCGATGTATGTACGTACACCAAAATGTGCATTTTTTTCTCTAATATATATATATAAAGGGGATTAAAGTGTTCCTGATTGGTTGTCTAAATGCATATTTCGGCCTCAAGGATTATTGTCTACATGGTTGGTTAGCCAGTGAGCTAGTCATCATATCGTTAAAACCATCATTTGACTGAATTTATGGGAAAAAACTTGGGCACAACATTTAGGAAATTGCTATATTTCATATGACAAAATACTGGTGAGAATGACTGCCCTTCTGAGCACTGATCAACAGCCTCTGGAGAAGATGGTGTAACTTACAATGCCCTCAGAACTTAAAGGTGAGTTCCTGATAACCCATTGTAAACTCTGTATAATCTTAGTTACTCTGAGGGTGTCCTTCCTAATTCTTACATTACTAGTCTTATTGTATCTAGTTTTAAGCCGTGGCAGCCTGCCATAGTTTGACCAATGACACTAAGAAGTTGTCTTTATAAAACAGTTGAAGAATGATTCTTAATACACTAGTGTGTCAAGCTACAAGCATCTCATCTCCGCGGTTTTATGAAAAGGATATGTATGCACAATTTTATTAGCACATTTCTTGTTGCACACTTCTATTAGTTTGATCTCATTTATATTATTTAAAACTCATATATGCAAGCTATGCTTATCATTTGATACATATAACATTAGATTTTTTAGGCTTTGCCGCCGAAGAGGCTAGTTTATTGTGCGCCCTGTGCATACACAAACGAATATAATATATATATATATATATATATATATATATATATATATATATATATATATATATATATATATATATATATATATATAATCTCATTCCAAAACTTTTCTTATTTTCAACAAAATTTGCTGATAACATCTCACCCACTCTCTCATCTGCTCTCTTTTACATTGCTTCACCACTCTTTTAACCTCTCTTTTTCTCTCCATATACTCTTCCCTCCTTGCATCACTTATACTTTGTAAAAACCTCTCATATGCTAACTTTTTCTCCCTTACTACTCTCTTTACATCATCATTCCACCAATCGCTCCTCTTCCCTCCCGCACCCACTCGCCTGTAACCACAAACTTCTGCTGAACACTCTAACACTACATTTTTAAATCTACCCCATACATCTTCGACCCCATTGCCTACACTCTCACTAGCCCATCTATCCTCCAATAGTTGTTTATATCTTACCCTAACTGCCTCCTCTTTTAGTTTATAAACCTTCACCTCTCTCTTACTTACTGATTCTATTTTCCTTGTTGAGGAAGCCTAGAGAACAAATGGATTTGACAGTTAAAAATAGGAGAGGAGAGTTATTAAATGGAGAGTTAGAGGTATCGGGAAGATGGAGAGAATATTTTGAGGAGTTGTTAAATGTTGATGAAGACAGGGAAGCTGTGATTTCGTGTGTAGGGCAAGGAGGAATAACATCTTGTAGGAGTGTGGAAGAGCCAGTTGTGGGTGTAGGGGAAGTTCGTGAGGCAGTGGGTAGAATGAAAGGGGGTAAGGCAGCTGGGATTGATGGGATAAAGATAGAAATGTTAAAAGCAGGTGGGGATATAGTTTTAAAGTGGTTGGTGCTATTATTTAATAAATGTATGGAAGAGGGTAAGGTACCTAGGGATTGGCAGAGAGCGTGTATTGTTCCTTTGTATAAAGGCAAAGGGGACAAAAGAGAGTGCAAAAATTATAGGGGCATAAGTCTGTTGAGTGTACCTGGTAAAGTGTATGGTAGAGTTATTATTGAAAGAATTAAGAGTAAGACAGAAAGCAGGATAGCAGATGAACAAGGGGGCTTTAGGAAAGGTAGGGGTGTGTAGACCAAGTGTTTACAGTGAAACATGTAGGTGAACAGTATTTGGATAAGGGTAAAGAGGTTTTGTGGCATTTATGGATTTGGAAAAGGCGTATGATAGGGTAGATAGGGGGCAATGTGGCAGATGTTGCAGGTGTATGGAATAGGAGGAAGGTTACTGAAAGCAGTGAAGAGTTTTTATGAGGATAGTGAGGCTCAGGTTAGTGTAGGAGGGAAGGGGACTATTTCCCAGTAAAAGTGGGCCTTAGACAAGGATGTGTGATGTCACCGTGGTTGTTCAATATATTTATAGATGGGGTTGTAAGAGAAGTGAATGCGAGGGTCTTGGCAAGAGGTGTTGGGCTAAAAGATAAAGAAGCAAATACAAAGTGGGAGTTGTCACAGTTGCTTTTTGCTGATGACACTGTGCTTTTGGGAGATTCTGAAGAGAAGTTGCAGAGGTTGGTGGATGAATTTGGTAGGGTGTGTAAAAGAAGAAAATTGAAAGTGAATATAGGAAAGAGTAAGGTGATGAGGATAACAAAAAGAATAGGTGACGAAAGATTGGATATCAGATTGGAGGGAGAGAGTATGGAGGAGGTGAATGTATTCAGATATTTGGGAGTGGACATGTCAGCAGATGGGTCTATGAAGGATGAGGTGAATCATAGAATTGATGAGGGAAAAGGGTGAGTGGAGCACTTCGGAGTCTGTGGAGACAAAGAACCTTGTCCATGGAAGTAAAGAGGGAATGTATGAGAGTATAGTTATACCAACGCTGTTATATGGGTGTGAAGCATGGGTGATGAATGTTGCAACGAGGAGAAGGCTGGAGGCAGTGGAGATGTCATGTCTGAGGTCAATGTTTGGTGTGAATATAATGCAGAGAATTCGGAGTTTGGAAATTAGGAGGAGGTGCGGGATTACCAAAACGATTGTCCAAAGAGCTGAGGAGGGGTTGTTGAGGTGGTTTGGACATGTAGAGAGTATGGAACGAGACAGAGTGACTTCGAGAGTGTATAAATCTGTAGTGGAGGGAAGGCGGGGTAGGGGTCGGCCTAGGAAAGGTTGGAGGGAGGGGGTAAAGGAAGTTTTGTGTGCGAGGGGCTTGGACTTCCAGCAAGCATGTGTGAGCGTATTTGATAGGAGTGAATGGAGGCATATGGTTTTTAATACTTGACGTGCTGTTGGAGTGTGAGCAAATTAACATTTATGAAGGGATTCAGGGAAACCGGCAGGCCGGACTTGAGTTCTGGAGATGGGAAGTACAGTGCCGGCACTCTGAAGGAGGGGTGTTAATGTTGCAGTTTTATAACTGTAGTGTAAAGCACCCTCTGGCAAGACAGTGATGGAGTGAATGATGATGAAAGTTTTTCTTTTCGGGCCACCCTGCCTTGGTGGGAATCGGCCGATGTGTTAATAAATAAAATATATATATATATATATATATATATATATATATATATATATATATATATATATATATATATATATACACACACATTTTTATTTCATCTGTTACAAGCAAGTACACCCGACTCATGGAACTTTGTACCTGATTAACGAAACTATAAAAAGCAAAATATCACTTACACGAGCAATCAGTATTCCTTGAATAAAGCTTAGATATGGGTAAAATCCCAGAGGATTTCAGGAAACCTGACAATCCCTCTGCATAAAGAATGCAATAGAGCTTTGCCCCCTTCCATAAAAAACTAGCATATACATCATGAAAGACTATAAGGCTGACGAACTCCCAAATTACTAGTTTTATGGAAAAGTATGTTGTACATAATCGAAACCAATATGGATTTCTGAAAGGAAGATCATACTTGTCACACCAGCTACATTATGACAAGATTAAGTGAGATTTCGAAGAACCAAAACGGACACGTTTATGATCCCATTTGACAAATGTAATCATAAGATACATTATTAAAGACTGAAGCCATTCGTAAGAGGCATGCTCAAGCTATTTAATAGAAAATATACCATCCAATTTTAAAAATAAAAAGGGTATACGAGTACCTATAAACTCCAATAATAATTCCAACTTCTTCTAAGTAGGATACACCAGTTTCGAGATCTGAAGCCAGTCAGAAGAGGCATTCTCAAGGAATCTTAAGGAAAGCAAAATCAGAAATAGCTTATATAAACCTGACCAAAAGACACCCATAAATGCCAATAATTGCATGAACTTGGCCCGTTGCTGAGTCACTTGGCCCATTGCTGAGTCACTTTCTGCCGTTGATGCGTCACTCTGGTTAGTGTAATCGCTGGCCCACTGCTCAATTATCATCATCAAACAACGACGGGTGTTGCCGTCCACTTGCTGCAGCCCCATAAAAGACTTTGCTTTCTTGGGAACAAGATCAGCCTCTCAACCAGCCCCTTGAGCACCTCCCCATATGGCCTGCCCCTCCTCACGAGGTGCAGCTGGAGGGCAAGATAGTCTCACCCTTGAAGAGGAACAAAACGGTATAGCAATGGCTACTGAGTCTTCCCATATTTTATGTGTATTTTATTACTTATATTTTTATATGATTAATTCCAAATTATCATTATTATTATTATTAGAAGTAGTAGTTGTTGTGGTAGTATAATAGAAATAGTAGTATCAGCATAGTAGCAGCAGCAGCAGGAGCAGTATAGTAGTAGTATAGTGTAATAGTAGTATAGTAGTAGTAGTAGTATAGTAGTAGTAAGTGTAATAGTAGTATAGTAGCAGATAGCTAGTAGCAGAGCTAGCAGCAGTAGCTAGCAATAGCAGCAGATAGTAGCAGAGCTATATAGTCAGCATAGATAGCATAGCAGCTAGCACTAATAGCAGCAGCAGTTAGCAGTAGATAGTCAGTAGATAGCTAAAGCAGCTAGCATAGCAGCAGTAGCTTAGCAGCACAGTAGTAGTATTGTATAATAGTATAGTATAAAAGTATAGTAGTAGTAATATAATAGTACAGTAGTAGTATAGTAATAGTAGTAGTATAGTATAATAGTATAGTAGTAGTATAGTATAATAGTATAGTAATAGTAGTAGCATGCATAGCAATAGTAGTAGTATAGTATAGTAATAGTAGTAGTATAGTATAGTAATAGTAGTAGTATAGTATAGTAATAGTAGTAGTATAGTAATAGTAGTAGTATAGTATAGTAATAGTAGTAGTATAGTATAGTAATAGTAGTAGTATAGTATACTAATAGTAGTAGTATAGTATAGTAATAGTAGCATTCCCTTAACAATGCTTTGTGGACAACTTTCGAGATAAACAAATGCAGCTAACGCAGTTTACTTAACATTTCGCAGAATCGACTTCCTCGAAATTGGTATAGGCCTACGGACTGCGCGTTGGTCATTAACATCAAATAACACTTTTAATCCCATAGAGATTAAACTCTATATGCACCTAGAAATACACACCTTGCGTTGTCCCATTATAAACTTTTAGTAGTTTTCGTCTTTATATGCAACAAGTCATTTCAGTTCTATCCAGCAAGGTTAAACACAAACCGATTTTTATATATATTATTTTCCTATTCATTGAGGGTTATAGTCACGTGAATATAACATATGCAAATATTTAAATCTGCAACAAAAGGAATCTGTCAACCATGCCTAGCATTGATAAAATTTACATAATTTAATATAGACTAATCCTGGCCAACCCATCTAAATTCAACATAAATTTTGTTGCTTTCATTTAACATCAATTAAATTTATTATTTTCCTCTGGTTTATGCATATTTTCGTCTTAAAGTTAAAATATATGTATACTAGTTTTTTAAAAAATATCATTGCTGTGTAAGTTAAGTCTGCAAATAACCAACAAAATGAACATTAATCGTAAGATAAAGCTGGGCCCAAAACGACGTTCCGGTTCAGGATGAACCGAAACGTCGTTTAAAGATTTATCTAAAGTGTGAGAATTGTTCCAGCCACGAAAATGTGGGTTAGTTGTAAATTGTGGAGAAATTTCTCCAGGAGGGGGGCATGGGCCCCCTTCAGCCCTTTCAGCCCCTTTCAGCTGAGGGACAGCCCTCTCAGAAAGGGCAGTGACGTCTTGTTTACTACCACGTCAAGTAATTGGACACAGATGCTTTACCAGTCTTGATCACGTGCACCCCTTTGCAAGAGATCGATGTTGCAATTCATGAGAGTGACTAGAGAAAATAATCTCTATACTGCGACAGAAACGGTACAGGAAAACTCCTACCTCATTTTATTTACATGTGGTACAGTATCAGACTCTTAGTGACTGAGACACAGCAAGAAATCAGGCATTCTGCAGTGCTTCCTGTAGAAGTTTGTCAAGCAAAGGAAACATGCTTGATCGACACTATTTTTGTGAGGGCAAGCTGGGGCGAGCGGAGGGGCTGGGAAGGGAATTAGATTGCTTTTAATCCTGCCAGAGGGAACATTAACGCCGGGATAACGGATAAAGAACACTGTTCCGAACGTTTATGTGCATAAAAAACAATCAACATTAGCGGTATATTACAGAGAAGTGTGCGCAGCTTCCTGTAGTAACATTACTGTGAAAAGACAAATATTGAAGAACGTAGAGTGACATTGCGAGTGTAACAAAGTTCCAGACTAGGACGTGTGACATTCTTCAGAGACACTTCTTCAATCAAGACAGCGTTTAACCGGATGATACTTAAGGGTCCAATACAAATACCCAGGTAAGTCTGCTTAGACATTGTGATGTTCAAATGCCTGCGCAATAAGGAACTGATATATGTTCTAGGCAGATTTATCATACATCCGCTTTTTAGCCCAACCCAGTGAGTATCCAGCATTGTTCAGTATTCAGTTACTGAATGTATATTGTTTTACACTCCAAAGGGGCAATTATTCACATACTCACTTTATACTTACTTGTCCCCAACACTGGGTCATATCAAAGGAGCGATCTGGGTGCAGCTGTACAAATTGTTGGTGTTCTACAAATGTAATTTTCCACATGAATTGCATCAGTCATTGCACCTGCTTAGCCTCTCATGAATTTCATTCTCTTTACTGCATTGCTCCTACAGTTACGTTTGCAGTTGCACCACGAATGATCCAGAGGTTGGTGTGCATCATTATGTATATGCACTGAATAGCAGCAGTAAATGTTATGGGTATATAACTTAATATGTATACAATTAAAGTTTTTCTTTATTCCCTCATGTAATCGACAGACTTTAAACCTAATTAAATAACGAACTCGGTAGGTAAGAAAAATAATAAACTTTTGTTTTTTGAGTAGGATGTTGGAAAAATGAGAAAAAGTAGTAAAAACAAGATAATGGTTAAATTTTGTTTATAAGAGTCAAAAGGTAGAGAGACTTTTGTCTAATTCTGTCTTGGATTTTAATTTAGTGAGCACCTGAGAAAAATTACCAGTGGCTCGTGTTGGATGAGCGAGGCTAGATCATTTTTCTCTACATTAAATATTTACTCAAATGGTTGTAATTATAACCATAATTTTTAAAGCTCCAGCGCCGGGTTATCATATGACACAGACCCGCGTCAGGAAACACTTGTCCTGTTTCCTCACACACCTTACCTAACCTAATCTCTACTTTTGATGAGCTTTACAATGTTGCCTAGTGGACGGGGCCCCACCAAGGTCTTCTCACCATTTTTACTGCAACTTTTGCATATCATTGGAATTATACACCCACAAATATGTTAAGACAATATTCAGTTTATGGCATTTTATGGAGAAAACGTTTCGTCTATCAGGGAATTATATCAAAGTGCCTGATGGACGAAACGTCTTAATAAAATGCACTGAAACGTATATTGTGTTGCATTAACTTGCCTCCTTTAATACTTCACAGTGTTTACAATTATATCCTCAGTAAGCTGTTAGTTGGGTCGCTATTGTAACCTTCAGTGAGTTTACTAACACTGCTGCTATTAAGGACCCTAATGGAAATTAAATTGCAACTTCATTGAAAAATTCCAGAAAAAAAAGCTGATAATGTCTCACTGTCATATGCCTAAAGCATGAATGGACTCTTGAAACCACTGCAAGCTTAACTTGCCTTATTCTATGCTGGTCCTTCTCAGCCAATAATACAAAACATGTTATATTAATGATTTAGAAAACGGACAAGTTGAAAAATTGGACACTGGCAATATTTGGGAATATTTTAATAAGAACATAAGAACATAAGAAAGGAGGAACACTGCAGCAGGCCTGTTGGCCCATACTAGGCAGGTCCTTCACAATCCGTCCCACTAACAGAATATTTGCTCAACCCAATTTTCAATGCTACCCAAGAAATAAGCTTTGACAATTCTACCCACTCATGCGCGAGTCCCACTCAAATCCAACCCCTCTCACTCATGAATTTATCCAACCTAAATTTGAAACTACCCAAGGTCCTAGCTTCAATAACCCTACTAGGCAGACTGTTCCACTCATCAACTACCCTATTTCCAAACCAATACTTTCCTATATCCTTTCTAAATCTAAACTTATCTAACTTGAATCCATTATTGCGGGTTCTCTCTTGGAGAGATATCCTCAAGACCTTATTTATATCCCCTTTGTTAATACCCATTTTCCACTTGTATACCTCGATCATGTCTCCCTCATTCTACGTCTTACAAGTGAATGTAATTTTAGGGTCTTCAATCTTTCTTCGTAAGGAAGATTTCTAATGCTATGTATTAATTTAGTCATTCTACGCTGAATGTTTTCTAACGAATTTATGTCCATTCTGTAATATGGAGACCAGAACTGAGCTGCGTAATCTAGGTGAGGCCTTACTAATGATGTATAAAGCTGTAATATAACCTCTGGACTTCTGTTGCTAACACTTCTTGATATAAATCCCAGTAATCTATTTGCCTTATTACGTACGCTTAGGCATTGCTGTCTTGGTTTAAGGTTGCTGCTTACCATCACCCCCAAGTCCTTCTCGCAATCTGTATGGCTAAGTTCTACGTTATTTAACTTATAAGTGCTTGGGTTATGGACACTCCCGAGCTTCAGAACCTTGCATTTATCTACATTGAACTGCATCTGCCACTTTTCTGACCACGAATTAAGTTTGTCTAAATCTTCCTGAAGTTCTATGACATCTATGTTTGAATCAATTATCCTACCTATCTTCGTGTCGTCGGCGAATTTGCTCATATCACTAGTAATTCCCTCATCAAGGTCATTGATATATATTATAAATAACAATGGGCCTAAGACTGATCCCTGTGGAACACCACTTGTTACAAGTCCCCATTCGGATTTAACCCCATTTATGCACACTCTCTGCTTCCTATTGGTGAGCCATGACTCGATCCATGACAGCACTTTTTCCCCAATGCCATGAGCTGCCACTTTCTTTGGTGAAACGTTGAACCAAAAAGGGGCTTCTTTAGCCCGGTACACAGATCTCTGTACCGGATGAAGAAGCTGCTTGCTGGGGCAACGTTTCCACGTATAAAGATTCCAAAATGTTGCCAAGATGTCTTAATGCTTCAACAAAATATGTTGTCTATTTTACGTAGTAATTTGAGGAAGCGAACCCACAGTAGTGATACCACACCTGACGATATTTTCACAGGTGTGGAGGACAGGACGGCAGGTGTGGGGGACAGGAGGAGAGAGCAGAGAGAGACGAGGAAAGGGGAAGGAGGGAAGGGATGCAAGAAGAATTATAGTAAGGAGGAAAGGGAATGGCCTGGGATAAAAAGGTGAGTAAATAGGAGAGATGTGTCGTGTGTGTGGAAAAGAACAAGTTATTGTTACAAATGTGGAGGAAAAAAAGAGAGGAGAAAGGTTAAAAAAGGATGAAGGGATACCAAAGAGGAAAATTTACGAGTAAAAGACGGGGATGAGACGATGGGGGGGAGAGATTAACATGGGAGAGGGGATACTGCAGGGGACAGAAAGATAACAAGTGTAAGTGGGTTTAGCATGGGAATGGTACAAGAGAATGGGAAGAGAAAGGGGGAAAGTAGGGGAGGGGGAAGAAAGATAGCAGTAAAAGAACTCGTGGTTGGTAGCGAAGTCAACCAGGGAAGCTGTGAAGTGTTGACAAGCAGCGGTGTGCTGGCGTCACACTCAGCCATGCTGGCGTCACACTCAGCCATGCTGGCGTCACACTCAGCCATGCTGGCGTCACACTCAGCCATGCTGGCGTCACACTCAGCCATGCTGGCGTCACACTCAGCCATGCTGGCGTCACACTCAGCCATGCTGGCGTCACACTCAGCCATGCTGGCGTCACACTCAGCCATGCTGGCGTCACACTCAGCCATGCTGGCGTCACACTCAGCCATCCGTGCGTCACCAACACTCCACCAATGTCAACCTTGATGAAAAGCTAAGATGGTGGGGGAGGGTGAGAGCGGGAGGCGTTGGTAGTGGTAGTAATGGTGGTAGCAATGGTAGTGATAGTAATGGTGGTGGTAGTAATGGTAGTGACGGTAGCAATGGTAGTGATAGTAATGGTGGTGGTAGTAATGGTAGTGACGGTAGCAATGGTATTGATAGTAATGGTGTTGGTAGTAGCAATGGTATTGATAGTAATGGTGTTGGTAGTAGCAATGGTATTGATAGTAATGGTGTTGGTAGTAGCAATGGTATTGATAGTAATGGTGTTGGTAGTATCAATGGTATTGATATAATGGTTTGGTAGTACAATGGTTTGATAGTAGGATGGTGTTGGTAGTAGCAATGGTGTTGGTAGTAGGAATGGTATTGATAGTAATGGTGTTGGTAGTAGCAATGGTATTGATAATAATGGTAGTGGTAGTAAAAATGGTGATGGTGGCAGTAATGGTGATGGTGGTAATGGTAGTGGTGGTAGTAATGGTAGTGGTGGTAGCAATGGTAGTGGTGGTAGCAATGGTAGTGATAGTAATGGTAGTGGTGGTAGCAATGGTATTGATAGTAATGGTAGTGGTGGTAGCAATGGTATTGATAGTAATGGTGTTGGTAGTAGCAATGGTATTGATAGTAATAGTGGTGATGGTGGTAGTAATAGTGGTGATGGTGGTAGTAATAGTTGGTGATGGTGGTAGTAATAGTGGTGATGGTGGTAGTAATAGTGGTGATGGTGGTAGTAATAGTGGTGATGGTGGTAGTAATAGTGGTGATGGTGGTAGTAATAGTGGTGATGGTGGTAGTAATAGTGGTGATGGCGGTAGTAATAGTGGTGATGGTGGTAGTAATAGTGGTGATGGTGGTAGTAATAGTGGTGATGGTGGTAGTAATAGTGGTGATGGTGGTAGTAATAGTGGTGATGGTGGTAGTAATAGTGGTGATGGTGGTAGAATAGTGGTATTGGTATAATATGGTGATGGTGGTAGAATAGTAGTTGATATAAATGGTGATTGGTGAATATGGTATGTGTAGTAATAGTGGTGATGGTGGTAGTAATAGTGGTGATGGCGGTAGTAATAGTGGTGATGGCGGTAGTAATAGTGGTGATGGTGGTAGTAATAGTGGTGATGGTGGTAGTAATAGGTATGGTGTGAATTGGATGGGGTAGTAATAGTGGTGATGGTGGTAGTAATAGTGGTGATGGTGGTAGTAATAGGTGAGAGTAATAGTGGTGATGGCGGTAGTAATAGTGGAGGTAGTAATAGTGGGGATGCGGTAATAGCTACATATGGTGATGGTGGTAGTAATAGTGGTGATGGTGGTAGTAATAGTGGTGATGGTGGTAGTAATAGTGCGAAGCAAATACAACGATACAAATAAAGTTACATAAATACAACACAATATTTTTGAAGATAAAACAGGTGATAACAGTACATAAGGCTGGCAAAACGACAACTAAGACGACTGAAGGAAATCAATACATAAAAAAACGCCGTAGGAGCTGTAACAACACTAACAAACACGTACATAACACTAAGAAAGGAACACGTGTACTTAATATAAATATATAATGTCATCGCCTCTCTCTTTCTCTCTCTCATTCGCTCGCTCTCTCATACACACAACCACACACTCACACAACCACACAACCACACAACCACACAACCACACAACCACACACTCACACAACCACACAACCACACAACCACACAACCACACAACCACACAACCACACAACCACACACTCACACAACCACACAACCACACAACCACACAACCACACAACCACACACTCACACAACCACACAACCACACAACCACACAACCACACAACCACACAACCACACAACCACACACTCACACAACCACACACTCACACAACCACACACTCACACAACCACACACTCACACAACCACACACTCACACAACCACACACTCACACAACCACACACTCACACAACCACACACTCACACAACCACACACTCACACAACCACACACTCACACAACCACACACTCACACAACCACACAATCACACAACCACACAACCACACAACCACACAACCACACAACCACACAACCACACACCACACAACCACACACTCACACAACCACACACTCACACAACCACACACTCACACAACCACACACACACACACACCACACCACCACACAACCACACACTACACACTACACACTCACACAACCACACACTCACACAACCACACACTCACACAACCACACACTCACACAACCACACACTCACACAACCACACACTCACACAACCACACACTCACACAACCACACACTCACACAACCACACACTCACACAACCACACACTCACACAACCAACACACAACCACACACACAACCACACACACACACACAACCACACACACACACAACCACACACACACACAACCACACACACACACAACCACACACACACAACCACACACACACACAACCACACACACACACAACCACACACACACACAACCACACACACACACACACACACACACAACCACACACACACACAACCACACACACACACACCACACACACCACAACCACACACACACACAACCACACACACACCACACACACACACACCACACACACACACAACCACACACCACACAACCACACACACACACACACCACACACACACAACCACACACACCACACCACACACACACAACACACACACAACCACACTCACACACAACCACACACACACACACTCACACAACCAAATTCCAAGTATCTATCGACAAGTGCCTTTGACAACTAGTAACTACTACTACATACACAAACACATATCTACCTTCTCCCCCCACAGAAAAAACCACAGTATTTGAGAAAGTAAATATTTCAGAGGGACAAATCGTGTGTTTCAAGCATGAGCAGCTAGTGAGGACTAGCCCCAAGACCCTCCACCAGGATAGTATTGACTGCCCGCGGCCGCTTAGTCTCTCTCTGGTAGCAGGACGAACATAAAAAAAATGACACGGGGACATTCGAATTCCTTTCATTCTGTCTCTGGATGGACGTGACGGATAAGCTTACACAGCGCAGTGAACGCCTGGAATTGATTACAAGTGTGCGGGCGACAGCCTTCAATTTGCGCCAGGAAAACACGATAATAGGACATGATTTTTTTCATGGGTGAGAGAGAGAGAGAGAGAGAGAGAGAGAGAGAGAGAGAGAGAGAGAGAGAGAGAGACAGACAGACAGACAGACAGCAAAATATCTGTAAAAAAAAAAAATATGGGTTCGACGCCTTCTGGAAAAGTAATAGACAGGTGTGTGCCGCAATAATTAAGCTCCCTTTCCCCTTTTTGTCCCTCGGGCGGAAAAAATGCGGGAACTGATCACTGCAGGTAATAGGAAGCAAACCTCTAGTAGCTTTTAAGTATCGAAGATTTGTGACAAGTGAGTATACTTGAAAAAATTATTGACTACGCCTGTGCGCGTATGAGTGCAAGGTGTGTGTGTGTGTGTGTGTGAGGGAAATGTATGAGTTTGAGGAACGTATTTACAGGTGTGTGCGCGTGTGTTGCCCGCTTACAAGCAACAGTTTTTTGGAGTGCATATTACACACAGTTCCCCTAGATTTCTAAAGTCTTCGACTTTACATTCAAGGCGTCGCCTTAACCTGTCCCTGACCAACACCCCACACCCCTCACCCACACCCACAATCTCACCAAAAACCTGTCTTTCAAAGCCCTTAAGCCAGTTTGTATATCTTATTTTTTGTACTTCCCTCCAAGAGAACATCACAGAAACGACTTGCTGATTGACTCCAGTAAACTGGTCAGTGTTAGGACCAGTTCATCATTTCTCATTAAAATATATCTTTGATAAGGCTGTCTTCTCAAGACCCAGAAAAAATAATTAAGCGGTTCTTGGGAGATGTTGAAGACGATAGTTGGTGTGTCGAGATGTATAAGACGATAGCTGTTGATGTGTAAGACGATAGCTGTTGATGTAGACGACGACAGCTGTTGATGTAGAAGACGATAGCTGTTGATGATGTGGAAGACGATAGCTGTTGATGTGGAAGACGATAGCTGTTGATGATGTGGAAGACGATAGCTGTTGATGATGTGGAAGACGATAGCTGTTGATGATGTGGAAGACGATTGCTGTTGATGTGGAAGACGATAGCTGTTGATGATCTGGAAGACGATAGCTGTTGATGATGTGGAAGACGATAGCTGATGTGGAAGACGATAGCTGTTGTTGATGTGGAAGACGATAGCTGTTGATGATGTGGAAGACGATAGCTGCTGTTGATATGGAAGACGATAGCTGTTCATGATGTGGAAGACGATAGCTGTTGATGTGGAAGACGATAGCTGTTGATGATGTGGAAGACGATAGCTGCTGATGTAGAAGCAGTTGTGGAAGACGATACCTTTGGTGTGGAGATGATATTTAGAGCGACAGCTTCTTTGTGGAGATCGTTTAAGACGATGTCTTACGATCTGGTAAGACTATAGCTGATGAGTAATGATGGGCGAGACGATAACAGTTGCAGCGAGATGTTTAAAGACAACTGTTGAGTCGACCTGAGGTGCAGAACGATAACTGCTGTGTAGCAATGCGTTCCACGATATCTGTTAGTTTACGTCAATGGCCAGTTTTATTACCGGATATTTTAATGAGAGCGTCTGGCTGTACCGCAGGTCATATTTACCAAACTGGAATAATAAATAATGATTATGGCAACAAGCCCTGTGATGGATCTAAACAACATCGCCAACAATACTGTATAAAACACTGACGTTGCAGATCAGCAAGCTCTTACCGAGACGTTTCGCTCGAGTGTAGAGTTTGATAAAGTTTCCCCTCCAAGCAGAACTAAACGGTGTCCCCTTTACAGTTACGACAGCACCATGATTTTTTTTTCTTCAACCGGCCAGTGATGATACAGATCTCATGTAAGATTCACCGCATCCATCGATACTCTTCCGTGCTCCACACTAACTCTTTCTTCACAAGTATCCGAAGCCTTACGCTACAAATGCGTCTAAGATTAATTTTATATATGGTCAGTACTGAGAATGTGATACTCCATTTACAAAACAGGGATATATATATTTTTTTTTTTCAGCAAACCAGCCATATCCCACCGAGGCAGGGTGACCTAAAAAAATTTTTTTTTCTTTTTCTTTTAAAAAGAAAAACGAACTTTTTTCTTTGTAAAATTTGTAATATATACATTAGAAGGGGTTACTAGCCCCTTGCTCCCAGCATTTTAGTTGCCTCTTACGACACGCATGGCTTACGGAGGAAGAATTCTGTTCCACTTTCCCATGGAGATTAGAGGAAATAAACAAGAACTAGCAGGAAAATAGAAGAAAACCCAGAGGGGTGTGTATATATATTCTTGTACATGAATGTGTAGTGTGACCTAAGTGTAAGTAGAAGTAGCAAGACGTACCTGAAATCTTGCATGTTTATGAGACAGAAAAAAGACACCAGCAATCCTACCATCATGTAAAACAATTACAGGCTTCCATTTTACACTCACCTGGCAGTACGTTAGTACCTCCCTGGGCGGTTGCTGTCTACCAACCTACTATCTAGATGAAGATTATATATATATATATATATATATATATATATATATATATATATATATATATATATATATATATATATATATATTTATTATATTATTAACACATCGGCCGATTCCCACCAAGGCAGGGTGGCCCGAAAAGAAAAACTTTCATCATCATCATTCACTCCATCACTGTCTTGCCAGAAGGGTGCTTTACACTACAGTTATAAAACTGCAACATTAACACCCCTCCTTTAGAGTGCCGGCACTGTACTTCCCATCTCCAGAACTCAAGTCCGGCCTGCCGGTTTCCCTGAATCCCTTCATAAATGTTACTTTGCTCACACTCCAACAGCACGTCAAGTATTAAAACCATATGCCTCCATTCACTCCTATCAAATACGCTCACACATGCTTGCTGGAAGTCCAAGCCCCTCGCACACAAAACTTCCTTTACCCCTCCCTCCAACCTTTCCTAGGCCGACCCCTACCCCGCCTTCCCTCCACTACAGATTTATACACTCTCGAAGTCACTCTGTCTCGTTCCATTCTCTCTACATGTCCAAACCACCTCAACAACCCCTCCTCAGCTCTCTGGACAATCGTTTTGGTAATCCGCACCTCCTCCTAATTTCCAAACTCCGAATTCTCTGCATTATATTCACACCACACATTGACCTCAGACATGACATCTCCACTGCCTCCAGCCTTCTCCTCGTTGCAACATTCATCACCCATGCTTCACACCCATATAAGAGCGTTGGTATAACTATACTCTCATACATTCCCTCTTTACTTCCATGGACAAGGTTCTTTGTCTCCACAGACTCCGAAGTGCTCCACTCACCCTTTTCCCTCATCAATTCTATGATTCACCTCATCCTTCATAGACCCATCCGCCGACATGTCCACTCCCAAATATCTGAATACATTCACCTCCTCCATACTCTCTCCTCCAATCTGATATCCAATCTTTCGTCACCTATTCTTTTGTTATCCTCATCACCTTACTCTTTCCTATATTCACTTTCAATTTTCTTCTTTTACACACCCTACCAAATTCATCCACCAACCTCTGCAGCTTCTCTTCAGAATCTCCCAAAAGCACAGTGTCATCAGCAAAAAGCAACTGTGACAACTCCCACTTTGTATTTGCTTCTTTATCTTTTAGCCCAACACCTCTTGCCAAGACCCTCGCATTCACTTCTCTTACAACCCCATCTATAAATATATTGAACAACCACGGTGACATCACACATCCTTGTCTAAGGCCCACTTTTACTGGGAAATTGTCCCCTTCCCTCCTACACACTCTAACCTGAGCCTCACTATCCTCATAAAAACTCTTCACTGCTTTCAGTAACCTTCCTCCTATTCCATACACCTGCAACATCTGCCACATTGCCCCCTATCTACCCTATCATACGCCTTTTCCAAATCCATAAATGCCACAAAAACATCTTTACCCTTATCCAAATACTGTTCACCTATATGTTTCACTGTAAACACTTGGTCTACACACCCCTACCTTTCCTAAAGCCCCTTGTTCATCTGCTATCCTGCTTTCTGTTTTACTCTTAATTCTTTCAATAATAACTCTACCATACACTTTACCAGGTACACTCAACAGACTTATTCCCTATAATTTTTGCACTCTCTTTTGTCCCCTTTGCCTTTATACAAAGGAACAATACACGCTCTCTGCCAATCCCTAGGTACCTTACCCTCTTCCATACATTTATTAAATAATAGCACCAACCACTCCAAAATTATATCCCCACCTGCTTTTAACATTTCTATCTTTATCCCATCAATCCCAGCTGCCTTACCCCTTTCATTCTACCCACTGCCTCACGAACTTCCCTACACCCACAACTGGCTCTTCCACACTCCTACAAGATGTTATTCCTCCTTGCCCTACACACGAAATCACAGCTTCCCTGTCTTCATCAACATTTAACAAATCCTCAAAATATTCTCTCCATCTTCCGATACCTCTAACTCTCCATTTAATAACTCTCCTCTCCTATTTTTAACTGTCAAATCCATTTGTTCTCTAGGCTTCCTCAACTTATTAATCTCATTCCAAAACTTTTTCTTATTTTCAAAAAAATTTGCTGATAACATCTCACCCACTCTCTCATCTGCTCTCTTTTACATTGCTTCACCACTCTTTTAACCTCTCTTTTTCTCTCCATATACTCTTCCCTCCTTGCATCACTTCTACTTTGTAAAAACCTCTCATATGCTAACTTTTTCTCCTTACTACTCTCTTTACATCATCATTCCACCAATCGCTCCTCTTCCCTCCCGCACCCACTCGCCTGTAACCACAAACTTCTGCTGAACACTCTAACACTACATTTTTAAATCTACCCCATACATTTTCGACCCCATTGCCTACACTCTCACTAGCCCATCTATCCTCCAATAGTTGTTTATATCTTACCCTAACTGCCTCCTCTTTTAGTTTATAAACCTTCACCTCTCTTTTACTTACTGATTCTATTTTCCTTGTATCCCATCTACCTTTTACTCCCACTGTAGCTATAACTAAAAAGTGATCTGATATATCTGTAGCCCCTCTATAAACATGTACATCCTGAAGTCTACTCAACAGTCTTTTATCTACCAATACATAGTCCAACAAACTACTGTCATTACGCCCTACATCATATCTTGTATACTTATTTATCCTCTTTTTCTTAAAATATGTATTACCTATAACTAAACCCCTTTCTATACAAAGTTCAATCAAGGGCTCCCATTATCATTTACACCTGGCACCCCAAACTTACCTACTACACCCTCTCTGCATGTTTCTCCCACTTTAGCATTTAGGTCCCCTACCACAATTACTCTCTCATTTGGTTCAAAAGTTCCTATACATTCGCTTAACATCTCCCAAAATCTCTCTCTCCCTCTACACTCCTCTCTTCTCCAGGTGCATACACGCTTATTATGACCCACTTTTCGCATCCGACCCTTATTTTAATCCACATAATCCTTGAATTTACACATTTATATTCCCTCTTTTCCTTCCATAACTGATCCTTCAACATTATTGCTACCCCTTCCTTAGCTCTAACTCTCTCAGATACTCCTGACTTAATCCCATTTATTTCTCCCCACTGAAACTCGCCTACCCCCTTCAGCTTTGTTTCGCTTAGGGCCAGGACATCCAACTTCTTTTCATTCATAACATCGGCAATCATCTCTTTCTTATCATCCGCACTACATCCACGCACATTCAGACAACCCAATTTTATAAAGTTTTTCTTCTTCTCGTTTTTAGTAGATTTGTACAGGAGAAGGGGTTACTAGCCCATTGCTCCCGGCATCTTAGTCGCCTCATACGACACGCATGGCTTACGGAGGAAAGATTCTTTTCCACTTCACCACCGTATGTCCTCGGACCAAGGGTAACACACCTAGCTTGGCTGGCAGCATGGGTTCGAATCCTTGGCTAGTCAGTGTTGTTATTGATCAGTACCACTTGTTCGTGGTCACTATATATATATATATATATATATATATATATATATATATATATATATATATATATATATATATATATATATATATATATATATAGTGACCACGAACAAGTGGTACTGATCAATAACAACACTGACTAGCCAAGGATTCGAACCCATGCTGCCAGCCAAGCTAGGTGTGTTACCCTGGTCCGAGGACATACGGTGGTGTGGGCCTCTGAGCTAATTTCATTCTCCTCCCAGCTTGGTGGCTTAGAGCGTCATGGGTTTTCGCTCACCATGAGACGGGCCAAAGCAGCATGGGTTCGAATCCTTGGCTAGTCACAGTGTTGTTATTGATCAATACCACTAGTTCGTGGTCACAATATAAAATACTGCTTGTTGAGGCTAGTACACCAAACGGAGGAGAATGAAATTAGCTCAGAGGCACCCAGGCTTGGAGCTGAACTCTTCTAAAGACTGAGGGACTGACCACCTCAATACTATTTCTCCAAGGTTGATGAAATGATTACATCTTCATTCCACTACTACACCTGCTGCCTCTGTATTTGACTGAAGAAGCCTTCTGTATAAGCGAAACATTTCAGCAATAAAGATATCCAATTGTTGCCCATGTGTCTTAATCATCAAGAAACACTTTCATCATCACTCGCTCCATCACTGTCTTGCCAAAGGCGTGCCGGTGATACAGTTCAAAAACTGACATATATCTCCACCCCTCCTCCAGAGTGCAAACACTGTACTTTACACCTCCAGGACTCAAGTCCGGCTGAACTGTTTACCTGAATCCCGAAATAAATGTTACTTTCCTCACACTGTGAGGGACCAGGATTTGTATACTGTGGGGAACCTAGATGCTGTACTCTGCAGTTGGACGTAAAATCTACACAAATTCTAAGCACTGAAGAGCGTGCCAAAACGAACGCTCTATATGGTAGCCTTTTAATAGTAGTGTGCTGCACAAGTTTCTTATGCAGTTAAATATTTTCTTTGAAGATCTGAAGGGAATAAGCATAGACATTCACAAATACGGAACCTAATATTCAAATTTCTTTAATAAAAAAAGTATAAATTGCATACACAGTCCAACATTGATTCAGAAAAACCGCGGTGAATGTGGGGTTAGAACCCATGGCGAGTGAGTCACTTGCCATGGGTTCCAGCCACACCCATACCGCGGTTTATTTGCAATCGAGTTATGACGATTTCGCGAGTCATTAATTCAGACTTTCCACTAAAAATCACCAGATTTGAAGGGATAAACCGAACTTAGGAGGCATTCTGTAGTTATCTTACGGGACAAAAATTTCCCACAATTCACCTACACTAAGTTTGAAGCCCTTCAGAAGATGCATTATGAAGTTAAAAGGATTGAAGGTTTTAAGCCAATAGGATGAAGCACTCGCAAACTATCGCATCAAAACTTAGTATTACAGTTATCCAAATTTCTACAGTAAAATAACTACCATCACCATCATGTGCCTATTTATATGTGCGAAACTATAACCAATGATAATACAAGAATAAAAAATACACAAATAACCCATAGGAGAGTGAAACTTACGACATTTTGGTCCGATTTGTACCCTTTACTAGACCCACATAAGTCACACTAGTGTCACTAATGGTCAGAGGCGGACCTGTACGTTGTCGTAAGTTACATTCTATGTGTAGTTTATTTGTGTATGGATAATACAAGTCACTCAGCAATACTTATCTGGCGATGTCAAGTGAAATGAAAAATATTTATCACAGTCGTGTCTAAGACTATATTTCATTTTTCAATGGGTTTGTTGTCTAATTTATAATACGGAAACCAGTAGATTAAACTCGTATAATTAATAACAGGACTCGTAGCTGATCATAGCATTTGGAAAAAATCATTATTTTGTTTACATTTTAATATTTAATATTTTTTGTAAGATTAACTTAAAAAAAAAATACACAAATAACCCGCACATAGAAAGGAACTTTTGACGACGTTTCGGTTCGACTTAGACCATTAAATATCCACACACTAGTGAGTGACCGAAACGTCGTCACAAGGTTCTGTGTGCGGGTTATTGTTCCAGTTGCGGTATTGCGGTTTCTTATTCTTTATAAAAAAAATTAATGTTTTTAATTGGCTAAATATAATTACATCAAAAATTCACATCATGTCTACTCTACGGAGTAGACGACGCCATTCATACGACATTTCGCGGCACATCCTAATGCATCGTGTATTAATACATATATTCATGGAAAGTGACTGAAGTAAAAAAAAAAAAATCGCTCATCACCAGTTTTCAAACTTGTAAAACCAGATATAATTCAAATGATACACTTAAGTTCACTGTCCAGCAATCTTGAACTTTTACATTAAAGTTCACCAACTTTTCAACTGTTCAAACGGTCACACTGTTCTCACCATACGATCCCTGTCATACCCACTCTTCAAACTGCATTCAATCGGTTTCAACTTCCCCCATCCAGCGCATTCAACTTATTCATTTTCAGAATGAGTATCTTCTGGCATTCCTGGGAGACTGATTGCCTCAATCTCTTCATCTTTCTCTGTATTGGACTGAAGAAGCCACTGGCTGGCGAAACGTTTCCAGAATAAACATACCCAAATGTTGCCCAAGTGAACTACACGTTGATGGTTCACTGGAAAATTCTGGCATCAGTGATGACTGGACCGCGTCTGGGGATGGACGCTCCTTCTAGTTAGACAAATTCAAGTGCACCTGCTACACCGTCCACCCTATCAAATCCTCTGAGTATTCTGCATGTCATTATCATGTCTCCCCTGATTGTTCTATCCTCTATGTGGTTAGGTTTAAACAAACCATACCACTGGCGGGGTTAGAACCCGCGATCAGAGTCATAAAACTCCAGACCGACGCGTTAGTTGGATGAATCTTATTGTAGCCAGCTGGCCCAGTGGCCAACGCGTCGGTCTGGAGTTTCATGGCACTCTGATCGCGGGTTCTAACCCCGCCTTTGGTATGGTTTGTTTGCAATCGTGTCATTACGAATTCGTGAGTCGTTAGGTTTAGTTCCTTGAGCGTATCATAGTTCATTCTCCTCGGCTCTGGAACTAGTCTCATCTCGTGGCATCCCTCTGCACCTTGTTTTGTAACATGTTTTGTCTTGTGAGGATTCTCTGCTAGGGGCGCATGGATGCGTTTGTGTGTCAGTTTGAGAAAGTATATGAATGAACATGTGTGTGTGTGTGTGTGTGTGTGTGTGTGTGTGTACTCACCTAATTGTACTCACCTAATTGTGGTTGCAGGGGTCGAGACTCAGCTCCTGCCCCCGTTTCTGCACTGTCCGCTACTGGGTCTCTGCTCTCCCTGCTCCATGAGCTTTATCATACCTTGTCTTAAAACTATGTATGGTTCCCGCCTCCACTATATCGTTCGCTAGACTATTCCACTTCCTAACTACTCTATGGCTGAAGAATTGCTTCCTAACATCCCTCTGACTCATCTGAGTCTTCAGCTTCCAGTTGTGCCCCCTTGTTTCTGTGTTTCCTCTCTGGAACATCCTGTCACTATCTACCTTGTCGATTCCCCGCAGTATTTTGTATGTCGTTGTGTGTGTGTGTGTGTGTGTGTGTGTGTGTGTGTGTGTGTGTGTGTGTGTGTGTGTGTGTGTGTAGCATGTACTCATGATAACTAAAGTGTACGTCGTCATGGGTTCCTCCGACCACCAGCTCCAGATATTGTTCTTCAGGCGGGTTCTCTTTCAGGTCATAACGTCTAATATTCCACCATGTCGCCCATGGTGCGAAGCCAGAATCAATGTCACCCTTATTGCCTACCAGACATAAAGGTCATTCTTCCTGGGTGCGCACCCCTCCCCCGCAAGCCATCTTGATTACGGAGGGCAGTAAATACAACGGCTCAAATTGCATTGTTCGGGGGGTGAGCTAATTTGTTAATTCTCCAAAACTGAATTAATTAGATTATATATAATTGGCCCCGCTAACGACAGCGGGGCCGCGACGAACAGCGTTTGTTACCCTAGTTAGGTAGTTAGTCTGACATTTGTTGTTAGCAGGGGGGACGAGGGAGGGAGGGGGTGATGAGGAAGGGGGTGGGGGGAGGAGGAGGCACCAGCAATCAAAACTTGTTAAACTGGTTATGATGAGTTAACATTAATTAATTCTTTGTGGTGCAACTCAGCAGAATAATACCTCCGTCAGTGTCTCTTTCTCCCTGACTCACTCACTCCCTGACTCACTCACTCCCTGACTCTCACTCACTCACCACCTCTCTCCCACAAACACTTTGCCCTGACTCTTACACCTACACAATGCTCTGACTCCTCCCCACCTACTTCCTGCCACCCCCCTCTCTCTCCGACTCCCACCTACACCCTACCCTTACTCCTTCCCACCTACACCCTACCCTGACTCCTCCCCACCTACTTCCTGCCACCCCCTCTCTCTCTCTCCGACTCCCACCTACACCCAACCCTGACTCCTTCCCACCTACACCCTACCCTGACTCCTTCCCACCTACACCCTACTCTGACTCCTTCCCACCTACACCCTACCCTGACTCCTTCCCACCTACACCCTACCCTGACTCCTTCCCACCTACACCCTACCCTGACTCCTTCCCACCTACACCCTACCCTGGCTCCTTCCCACCTACACCCTACCCTGTCTCCTTCCCACCTACAC
Source organism: Cherax destructor (assembly GCA_009830355.1). NCBI lineage: Eukaryota > Metazoa > Arthropoda > Malacostraca > Decapoda > Parastacidae > Cherax > Cherax destructor. The sequence goes on from WNWK01004734.1 coordinate 74,368, forward strand.
CCTACCCTGGCTCCTTCCCACCTACACCCTACCCTGGCTCCTTCCCACCTACACCCTACCCTGAATCCTTCCCATCTACACCCTACCCTCTCTGACTCCTTCCCACCTACACCCTACCCTCCCTGACTCCTTCCCACCTACTTCCTGCCACCCCTCTCTCTCTCTCTCTCTACGACTCCCACCTACACCCTACCCTCCCTGACTCCTTCCCACCTACACCCTACCCTCCCTGACTCCTTCCCACCTACTTCCTGCCACCCTCTCTCTCTCCTCTCTCTCTCTGACTCCCACCTACACCCTACCCTCCCTGACTCCTTCCCACCTACACCCTACCCTCCCTGACTCCTTCCCACCTACACCCTACCCTCCCTGACTCCTTCCCACCTACACCCTACCCTCCCTGACTCCTTCCCACCACACCCTACCCTCCCTGACTCCTTCCCACCACACCCTACCCTCCCTGACTCCTTCCCACCTACACCCTACCCCCTGACTCCTTCCCACCTACACCCTACCCTCCCTGACTCCTTCCCACCTACACCCTACCCTCCCTGACTCCTTCCCACCTACACCCACCCTCCTGACTCCTTCCCACCTACACCCTACCCTCCTGACTCCTTCCCACCTACACCCTACCCTCCCTGACTCCTTCCCACCTACACCCTACCCTCCCTGACTCCTTCCCACCTACACCCTACCCTCCCTGACTCCTTCCCACCTAACCCTCCCTGACTCCCTCCTACACCCTGCTCTCCTTCCCTGACTCCCACCTACACCCTGCCCTCTCTCCCTGACTCCCACATACATAATGCCCTCCGTCCTTCCCACCTACACCCTGCCCTCCCTGACTTCCTCCCACCTCCTTGACCTACCAACACCCTGCCCTCCCTCCCTGACTTCCTCCCACCCACACTCTACCCTCCCTCCCTGACTTCCTCCCACCAACACCCTACCCTCCCTCCCTGACATCCTCCCACCAACACCCTACCCTCCCTGACCTCCTCCCACCAACACCTACCCTCCTCCCTGACCACAAACACCCTACCCTCCCTCCCTGACCTCCTCCCACCAACACCCTACCCTCCCTCCCTGACCTACCAACACCCTGCCCTCCCTCCCTGACCTCCTCCACCAACACCTACCCTCCCTCCCTGACCTCTCCCACCAACACCCTACCCTTCCACCAACACCCTGCCCTCCTCCTGATCCTTCCCACCAACATCCTACCCTCCCACCAACACCCTGCCCTCCTCCCTGATCCTTCCCACCAACACCCTGCCCTCCCTCCCTGATCCTTCCCACCAACACCCTACCCTCCCCCTGACCTCCCACCAACACCCTACCCTCCCTCCCTGACCTCCCACCACCACCCTACCCTCCCTCCCTGACCTCCCACCACCACCCTACCCTCCCTCCCTGACCTCCCACCACCACCCTACCCTCCCTCCTGACCTCCCACCAACACCTGCCCTCCTCCTGACCTCCCACCAACACCCTCCTCTCCTCCCGCCTACCAAGACGACCAACACCCTACCCTCCTCCTGACCTCCCACCAACACCCTACTCTCCCTCCTGACCTCCCACCAACACCCTACTCTCCTCCCTGACCTCCCACCAACACCCTACTCTCCCTCCCTGACCTCCCACCAACACCCTACTCTCCTCCTGACCTCCCACCAACACCCTACTCTCCTCCCTGACCTCCCACCAACACCCTACTCTCCCTCCCTGACATCCTCCCACCAACACCCTACCCTCCTGACCTCCTCCACCAACACCCTACCCTCCCTCCCTGACCTACCAACACCCTGCCCTCCCTCCTGACCTACCACCAACACCCTACCCTCCCTCCCTGACCTCCTCCCACCAACACCCTACCCTCCCACCAACACCCTGCCCTCCTCCTGATCCTTCCCACCAACACCCTACCTCCCACCAACACCCTGCCCTCCTCCTGACCTCCCACCAACACCCTACCCTCCACCAACACCCTGCCCTCCTCCCTGACCTCCCACCAACACCCTACCCTCCCTCCCTGACCTCCCACCAACACCCTACCCTCCTGACCTCCTCCCACCAACACCCTACCCTCCCTCCCTGACCTACCAACACCCTGCCCTCCCTCCCTGACCTCCTCCCACCAACACCCTACCCTCCCTCCCTGACCTCCTCCCACCAACACCCTACCCTCCCACCAACACCCTGCCCTCCTCCCTGATCCTTCCCACCAACACCCTACCCTCCCTCCCTGACCTCCTCCCACCAACACCCTACCCTCCCACCAACACCCTGCCCTCCCTCCCTGATCCTTCCCACCAACACCCTCCCTCCCTCCCTGACCTCCCACCAACACCCTACCCTCCCTCCCTGACCTCCCACCAACACCCTACCCTCCCTCCCTGACCTCCCACCAACACCCTACCCTCCCTCCCTGACCTCCCACCAACACCCTACCCTCCCTCCCGCCTACCAAGACGACCAACACCAAGTAACATAATAATTGTTTAATAATTTTTACCTGGTGGGCTTCAGTTCTGGAGAGAGAGTCAAGCTCAAGCGGTGAAAATATTATTAGAGGTAGGACGAAGGTAAATAAATGGAATATCCGTCATGTTTGTAGAAGAAATTCTGCATTATCCAGCTCCTACACGCCATTAATATTCATCCCAGCCTCTCAAAACTATTCCATCATTTTTCAGATTACTTGGGCACACAGAGAATGGCAAATAGATGCATTCTTTTGAAATCACTAAGATAAATATTGACAGTTTTGAGCAAGGCAGATAAACATTAGGAGGCAAAGAATTAAAACAGAGTATGAAGACTTATTCATAGCTTGGGTTTTTACCTCGGGCTGGCTGTATGTGCTGTATTTTTGTCGTGAATTATACATGGATCCTCATCAGAACAATACAAGCTGAGGAACAGCACGTTGTGCAGTCTGAAAAACTAGACATTAATGTCAATAATGTGGGGATGGGGAAGCGAGCATGCGCAGTTGAGGGCTGGCTCACCGTCTCTCTCAGATACGCGGATGGAGCCAGGCAACTCTGTCAGTATCATAGAGATACACGTCCAAAGGAGGCGAGATCTCTCACTTTTTTTATATTGTCTGTACCCGCGGCAGCAAGTAAAACAATTCTGCTCCAGTCTTCCACTCTCCCCACCCCAGCATCTCTCCCGAGAGGTCGAGGGGTGAGAGGGGTTCCTGGCGTGTTCTCTCGCAGCTTCCCTGACATACGGCCCGCATATACCGTGGTGGATGTATGCTGACGTTCGGAAGCTCTCTTTATCATTGCTTGTTGCCAATTATCGGAACACACTCAGGGAGACGCGAGCTCCCATTCATTCTCCGAATACAGCAGTTGAAGACGACTCCTTCCGAGGCATCCAATAGCCAACAGCAGCAGCAGCAGCAGAAACAAGATAAAGCAGCTGGTTACACGACGGATATAAACAAGAACTTCATTCCGACAAACAGGATTGTACCTCACTTACACTTGGAGAGCCATGTATCTCACTCACACCTGGACAGCCTTGTACCTTACTCAGACTTAACCAGCTACCTCGTTCACTCGAAACAGAAATGCTCCTTGCTCACACCTACGCAAACATGTTCCTCATTCCTAAACAAACAGAAGTGCCCGTCGCACAAACAGGAGAGCCCTCTAGTACCACATTAACAGGAAAGTCCCTCCATCCACTGGCATACAAGTTTGCGTGTCACTCACTCACGCACGCAAACACCACATATTCTTAGATTGCAAGACAGCATTTGATACACAGGAGACTGGGACAAAGACTAGAGTAGGTAGAAGTAACAGAAAATCACCACAATTCAGTGATACCTCGCATATCCGGCCTGCCATTATCCAAACCTCGTCAATATCCGAACAGGCCCTGGGAAAGGGCAAAATTCTAAAATTATTACCGAAACATCTGAACAGCCGTTCGGACGTTTTCTGCCGCCTCAAAAACTGGAAAAAGTGCCGAAAGAAAAATGATGGCAAAGCCACAGAGCTTGGGACTCGATCAGTGCGTGGTGAAGTGGTACCTACAACATGGTAGTGGTATGATGCTTCGTGGAACCCAACTTAAAATGGCTGCAGAAATCCGGGAGGCTGTTATTCGAGCCCACAGTGTCTGGTACCACCCCCAGACGACGTTGGACTAGTTTTTTAAACTTACAACGCCGTCGCCGATGGCGATATGACGGTACGGATGCGCATTTTCCCCCCCTCACATATCCGGAAACTCCGTGTTTCCGAACCGGTCTCGGCTCATATAGTTCGGATATGAGAGGTATCACTGTACATCAAAGAATAACAGAAAGGAAACAAGTAGTTTTTGTCCAGGAAGAAGCTTCATAATGAGCAAATGTGACAAGTAGCGTTCCACAAAGATCGGTACTGGGACTGTTACTACTTTCTGGTATATGTAAATGACATGCCAGAAGAGAAAATCTAATGTATCTCTTTTTACAGATGTGAAACTAACAAAGAGAATTAAATCAGGAACAGACGAGAGTAGGCTACAAATGGATCTAGATAAACTGCAAGTTCGGTCAGAAAAGTGCCAGATACAAAGTTATGAATATTGGGAAAGAACAAAAGTACTGACGGGAACATTTCCCAAGAACCCCGGAGTAAGCATAGAACCAAGCATATTACCTGAGGCACACCCCAGTCTCATAACCAGAGCAGTTAATGCTCATCTGGTAATTCTAAGATTTCCTTTCGAGAATCACAGAAATGCACGACACTATACGACGTATGTCAGGCTTATCTTGGAGAATATAACAACAGTACGGAACCCATACCAGATAAAGCATATTAAATAACTGAAAAAGTGCAAAGATTTGCAACTAGATGAGGGGTTTAAACTTTGAGGAAACTAAAGGAACAAAACCAGATGATATTAAATTAAAAGGAAGAAATGATAATGGTGTACAAATTACTAGGAGGAATTGGTAGGGTAGAGGGATACTGTTTTAGAGGCGGGAAACTGGCACACGAGAGTATATTTATATATTTATTTTAATCGGAGAAGCATTAAATCCACAGGAGTCGTATTGCCTGGGAAGCGGGAGGCATTTATGTTCATTCCAAAGCCGGAGAGGATAAATCCAGTTCCTTGGAACAAGAAACTTAATTTATCCTCATGTGCTTCTCAAAGCACCTTCTTCTGAGGGACACAAAAGGGCACAGTCCGATTTAAAAAAAAAAATCCACTGGTGTGTAAGGAAGCATTTCTTCATTCTAATAGCGGCCAGAAAGTGAAAATAGCTGGATGTTGAAGCGGTAGAGAGAGGATATATACACAGCTTTAAGAATAAGTATGGTGGGGTTCACGAAGTATGAACCAAGTAACGACAGGTGAGGCGAGAAGCCAAGACCCCCACCTCTGCCCTTGAGCCAGACTCCATTACCAGAACCATCAGGTCCATCTGGGCTGACGAATGCTCATATTGATTTTCTGTTAATCCTGTTCTCTAGTTTCGGAAAATGTGTCATAGTAAAACGGATCGGAGTCATTCACATATTATCGCATGACAACTGCCATTTAAATTTTGCCAACATTCAATAAAAATAGCAATTTGTACCTACAAAGCCTAAAATCAATTCATACATTTCTCTAAGTAAAACAAATACTAGAGTTTAAGGTTGAAAACTGATAGAGGCAATAGCCACTTATTGCAAAAAAACAGTTCGTTTAATAAAACTAGCAAATTAACACTCACCCATCCCAAGGTTAAGGTGAAGCTCTAATTGAGTTAAAACACAAGAGCGCTGAAAGCTTCAAGCTCACCAAAAGATGCGCTCTCCAGTCACTGCAGAGACTGGTAGATTTAAATTTATATATTATTATTATCAAAACAAAGCGCTAAACCACCAGTCATACAGTTTAAACTTACACACCTGAAACCCAAATAAGCATCATACTTTCCGTAAGACGTGTAAATCATTAAGGATTGAAGGTATTCAGAAGAACTAAATGGTTATAACTATGACCATAATATATAAATACATATATCCATATATATATATATATATATATATATATATATATATATATATATATATATATCTTTATATTATGGTCATAGTTATAACCATTTAGTTCTTCTGAATACCTTCAATCCTTAATGATTTCACGTCTTACGGAAAGTATGATGTTTTTGGTTTCAGTGTGTAAGTTTAAACTGTATGACTGGTGGTTTAGCGCTTTGTTTTGATAATAATAATATATAAATTTAAATCTACCAGTCTCTGCAGTGACTGGAGAGCGCATCTTTTGGTGAGCTTGAAGCTTTCAGCGCTCTTGTGTTTTAACTCAATTAGAGCTTCACCTTAACCTTGGGATGGGTGAGTGTTAATTTGCTAGTTTTATTAAACGAACTGTTTTTTTGCAATAAGTGGCTATTGCCTCTATCAGTTTTCAACCTTAAACTCTAGTATTTGTTTTACTTAGAGAAATGTATGAATTGATTTTAGGCTTTGTAGGTACAAATTGCTATTTTTATTGAATGTTGGCAAAATTGAAATGGCAGTTGTCATGCGATATGTGAATGACTCCGATCCGTTTTACTATGACACATTTTCCGAAACTAGAGAACAGGATTAACAGAAAATCAATATGAGCATTCGTCAGCCCAGATGGACCTGATGGTCCAAATAGGTAAAACTTGCGACTTTAGCTTAAATAGCAAAGATCTTCTTGCCGAATAAGGCAAATAAAAATTTGTGTATGCAATAATTTCGCAAAAATCATTCTGAACCTAACGAAAAATATATATTTCATTGTGACTGTTTATTATTACACTATTGTAAACGTAACTAAAATATATTTAGTTGGATTAGGCTAAATTAAATTCCCCTTGTTATAATAACGTTAGGCAAGTTTTTTTTCATGTAGTAATGAACGAATGTGAATTAATAAATAGAAAAATGGATGGGTCCTCAAACTATGGTCCATGCATATAGGAAGCCCAACGTCGTAACTACTCAGCCAGGTAAGTTACTATGGACTATGACTTGGTCGAATCAGCAGCGTGAACATCCTGTTCGAAGGATAACTTTTCGCCGGTTCACCATCTGGAAAAGACCCGGGCCGGAACATGTACCGGCGAATCATTCAAGTTGAAGTACCGTGAACTGTGACCGAACTGTCTCAGCCATCAGTCTTGTAACCTTTCTTTTTGCAGCTCTTCTTATGCCCTTTAAAGCCATGTAGTTTATAAATCCAAGATAAATTTTAATGAAGGACTGCTAATGAATATATATAAGAATGGACGGGGATTCGAACTTCTGTGCTTCCTGGAGTCGACCTGGAGAGTATTCCGAGGGTCTGCTCTCCCCTGAGCCCTATCCCAGACCTGGCCTCCCAGTGGACGGCTTTATCAACCAGGAATATTACCCCTATGCTTGTAACACCAGTTGTTGAATTGTTATTAATGAATTAAAAACTAACAGTAGTATTAGTATTAGCGTATTCCTTTGAAAGTACTAAACCCGTAGAGCCCCAGGAAAAATGGAGAAACAGTCAGGACTGATTCCAGGAGCGGCAGTACACCTCAGATTTATAGGATCTTAGGATTAAGAGCCCATATGCTAGAATTAATTAAGGATCCCCCCTACCCACCAGTACTCCAAATATACACGAAATAAACATATTTCACCAACACTTTATGTTTGATTTATTTCTGTTATGTACCTTGTAATTGGTTATATTTTTTGGAGGGAGAACAATCTAACTTAACCTAATCGAGAAATTTACTGCAAAGCGGATGCGAAAAATTTAGATGCTTATGGAAGCTAAGGTGGATGAGTTGATTATTTTCAAGAAGTGCTAAACCTGTAGGGGTATACAGCCCTTGATGAGTGGGAGTTATGTTTGAACCAAAGGGAGGATAACTTCCTAGGATCAAGAGCCCTTCATCTGCATCAAGGCAAACTCGATGTGGTAATATTTCAGGTCGACTAATTAACTTAGATGACCCCTTTTTTTATTAGATTTTTTCTTGACAGCACTTCTAGTGGACCTCTGAAATGATAACGCAACCAGAAAAAAATCATACAGAGCTGTCAAGAAATAATTGACAGGAGCACAAATGGTTAATGTACAGTGACGTCAGAATTTTAAGTAAAGGTGAAACACGTGAAAGTCAGTTATTTTAAACATATAAATAAAATATATTTCACCAAAAACTCGGTCATAAGGTTTTGACTTGACAATTATTAAATTATTGTAAACTTATCTAAAATATATTTAGTTGAATTAGGCTAAATTAAATTGTGCTTGTTATAATAAGGTTTGGTAAGTTTTCTAAGGTTCTTTTGGTATAAAATTATTAATTTTTACATTAACATGAATGAAAAAAATATATTTTTAAACGTATAAGAGAAAATTTTAGAAAGGACTTAATTTTAAACGAGTTCTTGCTGATTGACCAGTTTTACCTATTCGGCACGACATATATTGATTTTAATTTATGTTAATATAAAAATTATTGATTTGGTACCATAAAAAATTAGGAAACTTACTTAACCTTATTATAACAAGCGCAATTTAATTTAGCTTAATCAAAATATAATTTAATACAATAATTTAATAATAAACAATGAAATATATTTTTTTCGTTAGGTTCAGAATGATTTTTGCGAAATTATTGCTTACACAAATTTTCACTTTCCTTTTTCGGCAAAAAAAGGGTGGCGATTTAAGCCAGAATCGTAAGTTTTACTTATTCGGCACGACATATATATTATACATTAAAATCTATAAAATTAATTTTACGTAAAAAGTATTATTCAATTTTAAAAAATCTTAAAATATTTTGATGCAATAGCCTTTTTTTTTTAAATTTAATAATGCGTTATGTTTCTTCAAGACGGCGATGAGGCGTCTTAATGCCGGTAAACGGCTCTTGATTCAAGGAACTGGAGATACTCTCTTTCATCTTTGGTCAAACCTGATTGCCACCCCTTCCCCAGGCGCAGTATGACCCTTGCTGATCTAGCGCTCATCTATGAATGACAGAGACACGACCCAGCTTCAGGAGGAAGGTAAACAAGCTGAAGTCTTTTAATAAATACTTTAGTAACAACACGATACCCATTTTACGTATTCAGAAGTTAACTCATGATGTACCCGACACTTTCCTCCATAAACAAGTGATTACAGGAAGACAAAATGAACCTACCAGTGATATTCCTGGGCTCATCTATCCATTAGGTGTTTTGTTGCTGGGTGAGTTTTCCATTAGGTTTCCCAGGTCGTAATTTTTGTTCTTAATGGTCTTTACACTTACGTTTTAGCTCCGTATTTTCTGTTACAGAAACAATCGCTGCGTTACAAACGTCAGTCTGCTCTTCTCAGAGACTTGTCGAGAACTGCTGCACTTGCTTCACACCCTCGTGTTTCGAGCGTTTCGCTCTTAGTTCTGATCTACTGAGCATTCGAAACTATTCTCGCGAAGCTTCCCAATTTATTTTAGCTCATTTGGCACAAGATTATACACACCGAGAAGTGTTTATTTCTCAAACTATATACGTAGTTTACTTTAATCCATATTTTAGGGATTAAAGTTACGTTGACGTAAACGACCCTCGTGTAATAGATAGGTTTAAAACAAAATGAACCATGAAATCAGCCATTCTAATTTGTAATCCCGTAAAATGTTGATATTTCTCATTAGGAGTCATAATCACCGTTGTAAGGTGTACCGAGGTGTACATCCTTATGTATAAGTACACCGAGTTTACTTTAATCCTCAATTTGGGGAATAAAGTAGCCTTCACTAGAGGTGTACACTGCTACGGTGTACACGGTTGTGTGTCGATCTCCTCAGAGCGAAACGTCGTACCAGTAACAGTTTGTTCAACTATATATACAAATGGTTATAGTAATAACCTTAATTTTTAAATGGGTGGACCGATAAGCCTCGGTCAGAAGAAAAAAAAGCTCCAGTGGTGGGTGTTGTTTCACCCTGGTGGGTTTAGCGCTTAGTTTTGATTATAATAAAAGTGATCCAATGGCGGGTCAGCATACGACTAAGACCCGCGTCACGAAACACTTGTCCTGTTCCCTAACTAATTTTACCTAAACCAACCTACATGCACCTGTCTTCACTGTGGTGTATATGTTAGGTGCAGTCTTAATAACACTCGTGCGGCCGACGGGTTTTTTAAACCAATAAACCAATGAACACAGTCGCTTCAGTATTACCAAAGGTTCAGAATCTGTTGCTTCGATTATTTTTGTTTAGTTCTGACTTCCCATAACACTTCAGCTGGTGCTCAGGTTCAGCTGGTGCTCAGGTCATTTACGGTCATGCATTAATATCTTGAAACTAGTGAATTTGGTTTTTCCATTTTGCAGAAAGATTTTTGCTAAATTTTTTACTTCAAATAGAATTTGAAGAACAGTTTTGATTTAAAAAATACGATTACCCAGGTTTCTACATTATTTTAATATTGATTCTGTTCATATAAATCTTGGTAATTTATATGGACAAGTGGTTTTAAAAAATACGTGAGCAAACATTACAACATATTCAGTAGAAAACGTTTCGGTCCTCTGCTGTTAGAAGTGATCAAGGCCCGAAACGTTTTCTAATAAATATATCCCAGTGTTTGCTCACGTGTCTTTTTTAAACCATTGATTCTTTCGTATGGGTATTTTATGAAAGCTTTCTGGTATGTTCCCTTCAAGGAAGGTTGTCGAGGTGTCAAGTTTGGCTCATTGGTTAACGCACCGATTTGCTAGTTTTGGGACAGGCTTGTCATGGGTTCGATTCTTTCGTCTGGCTGTTGTTTGCAATTTCATCTTTACGGTTTTTCGAGTGACCCCTATGTGACCAGCTCTTCCCCAAGAATATGAAAAGAAAATACAACTTAACATGTTTGCCAGAATATATACGCCAAGAGGTGTATTGTTCTCAGCGTATATACGTTGTGAGCATATTTTAATCCCTATTTTAGGAATTAAAATATACAAACAACGTGAGTGGAATGATTACCTGCAGCCTTGATCTTGGTGTAGTCGACAGGCTTTAAACTCCATTAAATATGTTTGGGTGCCAAACCTCAACCAGCTAAGTCAAAACATATCTGGGGGAGCAGCACCAATAACTGCCCTCATATTTATACAAAAACAGATCTCAAATAAAAAAATATTTTGTTCGTGACTAACTCGTTAAGCCACTCAGATCTGAATAGTATTTGCATGCGTTTTGATTAAGTTAATATGGATAGTTAACAACAAGAACTCAACATGTCTCAAGAAAACTAAAATTGTTTTTACATATATATGGTTGCATATATATCCATAAAATAATACATAAATAATTTACATTTCATATGTCGTTAAGAAACATAATTCATTATTTACTGAGTATAATCATTGTATATATTATGGAAGTTGTATTACATTCAGTGTATATGCACAGAGCTGCATTGTATATACACTAAAGTATTCTCAGTACATATTCACCTAGTGTTTATTCAATATTTCAGGGATTTCTGAGTCATATGGATTTAGAACTTTCCCATAAATTTAATAATGCTAATTGATGACTCTTCGAAAACTCATTAACTCTCTGTTAGACAAAGTTAGCTTAGAGTTAAGCAAGTGTCTCTTGCTAATAGCACAACCAGACTCAATGAAGTGCTTTGCATTCAAAAGACACAAAAATCTAAAAAATCTAAAAAAAAAAAAAAAAAAAAAAAAACGATTATGCTACATTTACAACAACCAATTATAATTAATAAAATGCTAATGAAAATAAATATTGAAAATATGTCAAGAAAAGAAGCACAAAATTGAATATACCGGTAAGCCGGATTTAGAGTCATAGCGGTGCCAAGTACAGTGCCACGACTCTGAAGAAGTGGGGATATTTGCAGTTTTGAACTGTAATATCAGCGCCCCTCTGGCAAGACAGTAATGGAGTGATTGTGAAAGTGTTTCTTCTTTGTGTCACCCTACCTCGGTGGGGTTCTCCTTCATTCATATATATATATATATATATATATATATATATATATATATATATATATATATATATATATATATATATATATATATAAAAAAATCGCTTACAAGCGATACAAGATACAAAACAACCACGAGGGTAATTGAAAGATAGCTTTAGGCCTTTCATGGTGCAATCAGCGCATCACCAGGAGCTTGCAGAGTTGCAGGAAAGAGGATAAAATCCGAGCAAACACGTTCAGAGTGAGCGTTGAGTTCTTATTATTAACTGTTCAGATTAACTTAATCAAAACGCATGCAAATACTATTCAGATCTGAGTGGCTTAACGAGTTCTTCATGACCAAAATATTTTATTTGAGACCTGTTTTTGTATAAATATTAGGGCAGTTATTGGTGCTGCTCCTTCTCCCTGATATGTTTTGACTTAGGTGGTTGAGGCTTGGCACCAAACATGTTGGTTGGTGAGAAATCCGTAACTGAGCAGAAAATATCATAACGGAGCCGAGAAGAGCGAGAAACCCAAGGACCTGACTTCCAAAAAGCCTGCAGGTGAGCTCGCCAACAAAGCCAGAAACAGTTACCGTCTTCAGAATGTGATAACTGAGCTCAGCATTGAATGCAAGCCCCAGAATGAAGCTTCAGAATGTCGGTAAATGAGCAGGGGAAAAAGCGTGGAAACCCCTCACTTCCAGGACACGGCTTGAAAATTCCTGTAAATGAAGAGAAAAGAGCGTGGAACTTACCTATGACACGACTTCAAAATTTCTGTAAATGGGGAGAAAACGTAAGAACTGATTTCAAAATGTCGGGCAAAGAGGAGAAAAGAGAGTGGAATCCCCAGAAACCGCTTCAAAATGCCGGTAAATTAGCAGAAAGGCGTATGGTAACCTCCGAGGATATAGTTTTAAAATGTCGGTAAGCGAAATAGAAAGAGATGGACGCCCACATCTTCAAACGTACGATAACTGAGCTCAGCATAGCGTGGAATCCAGTGATCCGCCCCCTAGCATTCTAACATTACGTGCCGGTAACAAGACGAGTTTCATTGTCCCATTAACCACAAGAACTGTCTTTAAGATGTTGGTCCAGCCGAGCACGGTCACCTGCCGCCGCCATAAACTGTGGTAATTATGGCGATTATTCCGCAGTCCGAACACACCACCACTGCTAGTGCTCCCAACCCACCACCACCGCCACTACCACCGCCACTACCACCGCTATTACCATTGCTACCACCCACTGCCACTACAACCTAAACTATCGTTACTCCCACCACTATCACCCACCCTGCCACTATACCCTAACCACTACTCCAATCTCACCACTAACACAACGATCAACAATCATTCCTAGTACCACCATCAACCACTACAATCTAAACTACCACCACTGCCACCCCACCTCTACTCTAACTATCATCGTCACATTCACTATCAGTATCACCTCAGCACTACCGCTACTATCACAACCAATACACACACCAACACAAGCACCACCATTACACCTATGAATTATAACTTCTATCTCCACTAACAATATCACCATTGCCACTACCACCACTAGTACTATTCTCACCACCAAGGGAAGGGTTAGTCCAATTCCTTGGATCATGCGCCCTTCACTGGTATAACGACACTCATCTGGAAGGGGTTATACCAGAGACCCTGACCAGAGAGCTGATACCTGACACCATGCGACACCAGTTGACCTCCTTGGGTGACTCCACCAGCAGTCATCTCTCTCTCTCTTTCTCTGCAAGGGTGGTCTGTCTCAGGAATGGTTCGTCTGCAGGTGCAGTCTACCTACAGGTGTTGTTTACCTAAAAGTGTCATCTGCTTACAGCTGTGTCTTCATCCAAGGCGTGTTTCCACGTTCTAGACAAGGCACACACGTGTCACCCGTCTGGAAAACGCAGGTATGTCTCACCTGCACAGGGTCTTCCCCGCATAGGTTCGTTACAGCGCTGGTTCCTCCCTGCACATTGTCCTCCCTGCAAAGGCATCTCCCTGCACTGGTTTCTCCCTGCAAAAGTCCCTTCCTCCTTCCCTCCCCTCACAGCCAAACACACAAACATGAGACCCGTCAAACTGTCCCTGTTTTTTTCTCTTCCGTCAGCGTCTTGCAGCCGTCAGGAGCCCCTTCGTCGGGCAGGTCTCGTCACTTCTTGCCCGTCTCACTCGTCAGCGTGGAACTCTTAATTAAACAACTGATGATAAAATTAGTGGTTATGAACCGATAATTGTTGAGTGAAGCCAGAGTGAAGAAATCTGGCGGTGATTGGGTGGGAGTTGTGCCGGAGGGAGTGAATGTGTGGGGAGTAGGTTGGGGGGTTGTTTGGGTGGGTAGGTGAGTCTTAATGGGATGGTGTTTGGGTGGATGGACAGGCGACGAGCGGCGATTCTAGTTACGTTTAGTTTTTCTATGTAAACAGAAAAGCACACACAAATTCTGTTGTGATATTAACAGCATCGCATTAATGAAAGACTGTCATTATAGTTACGTTTTTCATTCGAGATATTTGACTTTTATGATAAAATTAAGGAGACATAAACCTCCATCATTCCACTTCCTCAGGGAAATATTCTTTGCTGCCAATTTTACTTATTTACCCAGGGCCGGATTTAGGCATAAGCTAAACAAGCTACAGCTTAGGGCCTCACAGCCTCAAGGGGCATCTAAAAATTTCAGAATTTATTTTTCATTTGCTTACAACTAAAACCCGTCTCTGAATCCATACCATCTTCAAGTATCAAATTTAATATACGGTTTAACAAATAAGCTTATCGTTTTAGGACATCATTCATGAATTTTTGCTTAAACAAGCAAGAAAGAAATCGATGTAAACAGTGTGTTTTTTTATGTTTTATCAGTGATAATCACGTCACAGGTTGCGCATTAAATATAATTTTCTGGCAATTACAACTTTACAATGGTATTTTACTCCTATAAATTAAATACATTCAGTCACTGGGAACGAATTTGCAGTGTTAGTTTCCTATTAATATACATTTGTAAAGTAAATAATGAAAGGTATATTTCTGCAACTCACCCACCCTTGTATGGGGTTTATTATGAATCTCGGTGACTTTCTTGCTATGTCCATCTGTTACATAGCCTTATTCTCTGTTTACACTTGACAAAGAAGGTTTCTGCACTTTCCCATAGTTTAGGACCTCGCCATGTCTAAATCCTTCCTTGCTATTACCGACCAAAAAAAAAAATAGATATAATATAACATTTTCTTGTAGCAAAATTGAAATAACAAAGGCACTACACAAGCAGCATTCTTTAGAACTTACCATAAAGTTTCCAATCGTTTCATATTTGAGTTTGTATTTTGTGTTTGTGTGTGTGTGTGTGTGTGTGTGTGTGTGTGTGTGTGTGTGTGTGTGTGTGAGGGTCTTGAGCCAATGTTTCTTATTTTCCTCAAAAAGCTTTTAATTTGTAACTGTTTTTGATGGTTTTTGTATGTCACTACCGTAACAGGTGTATGATTTCTTTATGCTCATAGCACTGACACTATGGACGAAATCTCAACCTTCATTCAGTGATTCTTATCACTGTTGATACGTATAAATCAAATAGCAATCGTACACTGCACCAAATTCTACGTCAGGAAAGAATAACAAGTCACAATATCGTGGTTGGAACAACTCACGAAAAAGTCGCACTTAAAGTAGGAGTACATTTTGACGATGTTTTGGTCCGCCTTGGACCACTGTTGTAACATGACAATGGTCCAGCAAGGACCGAAACGTCGTCTTAAGGTTCCTCTCTCCATAGTCTGGTACAGACTATACTATGGAGCATAACTCTTCTCCAGGCTGAGGGACTGACCATCCCAAAACTACGTCTTCAAGGGTGACGCACTGATTATATCGGCTTCACATCTCTACTACTTCTGCTAAACTCTTCTGTTTTCGACTGAAGAAGCCTACTGTGTAGGCAAAACGTTTCGTAATAAAGATAACTGACTGTTGCATATGTGTGTTACTTATCAATTGACATCATCAATGCACTCAAACGAAAACAATGAAGGGCCTGAAGAAACGTGGAAATACAGCCACTTGATCTGACGCGCTAACAATGACAGAACTGTTAATCGATTTACACATTTGTATCAGTTATTCTTGAATTATTCTTCTTGCTGACCTATTGTATCTGTACCTCTTGCCTTATTCTTACTGACTCTGTATCAGTGTCTCTTACTGTCTCCAGTTTCAACGCCTTCAAATTGCCTACCCATGATATTTGTACATCTTGCCTTGATACTCACTACCTCATTATGCTGTACCCTTGCCTTGATGTCGTTACCTCATTATACTGTACCTTTGCCTTGATACTCGTTACCTCATTATACCTGCACCTCTTACCTGCCTGTGCCATATACTTATATCGTCTTTACATATTATTCACCCCTTCAAGAGGGTCGCTTTGATGTCGGTGAACTGCTCTTGATTCGAGGGACTTGGAACTATCCTCCCTTGCATCAAACAACATAACCTCCCATTCTCCAAATGCTGTATGACCCCCTTGCGGATTTAGCTCTTTCTCATTAATATAATAATAATGATAATTATTATTTTTTATTTTTATGTTTTCAAGGCGTTGTTCACATTTACACTGATCACCAACAACCTGAATGATCACACCGGGTTGCTCTTAGCAGACGGAGGATCGAGTCTTCATCCATTACTAAGCTAGGTTTCCTAATTAATATATTTATAAAACTTGTTGTATATCTTAAACATACAGAGTCTGTCTTTATAATAGTCATAACAATAATAATAAATTATTATTATTATTATTATTATTATTATTAGAGAAACTCTAAACTTGGTCTCATGCAGCGCCTGGGGAACGGAAGGCAATCAGGCTTGATCCAATTTCTTGGATCACGATCCCTTCCCCAGCACCAGGCCACCTCCCTCGATGGGTTCTTGTGTAAACCTCTGGGATTTACACCAATCTGACTCCTCTTGGAGCTTGACGAAACTCCGTTTACCCATTTACACGTCTTTTGATCTGTAGCGTCGTATTTACTTATTTACAGCACTTACATTTATACCGTGTGCATTTGACGCTCAGTAAATATTTATTTTAGGAAGGCATGTGTGGTCCTACTAGCGACAATGTGTTTCCTGTTCATACCCACAAGAAAACACGCATCAAACGCCCCCAGACATCAAAAGGAAACCATCCAACCATTTCCCCTTTGACTCCTATATAAACTGGTATCGTTTTCAACCAGTTGAGAGAGAGAGTCAGTGAGAGAGAGACCCACTTACTCCCTCATCCCTTCCTCTTGCTTACCTCCTCCTCCTCATTCATATGGACCTCTCTTCATTGCTTCTTCCCTCACGTTTCTCCCTTCTTCTTAAGCTCAGGTTAACGTATTTCACTGATTGATGTATGGAACCTGTGTGATGGATTATGATTATGTTATTATCACACTAGGAGCTGTGAATCGACCCTTGCAACTACATATAAGTGAGTACACAGTAGGGAAGCAACACACTCTGGTGTTCCCTCTATGCAACTGTCACATATAGTAGGGTAGCAACACACTGCTGGTGTTCCAGGTTTTGTTAAATTGAAAAAAAAAATGCCTTACTATCCTTCCTACCTTCTTCTTCCTCTCTTATACACACTATATTTTCCTTTGACCTTCACTCACTTCTTCCTCAATCTAGCCTCTCTCTCTTCATTGCCTACCTCCATATCTTTTATAGCTGCTTCTTATCTTGTTTTATGTATTCCTATGCATCTACGGTATTCTCTCTCACCTTCACTCCTCGGTCATTTCTCTCTCTCTCTCTCTCTCTCTCTCTCTCTCTCTCTCTCTCTCTCTCTCTCTCTCTCTCTCTCTCTCTCTCTCTCTCTCTCTCTCTCTCCTCTCTCTCTTTTCTCTCCCTCTCTCTCTCCCTCTCTCTCTCCCTCTCTATTTTTGTATTTGTTAATTTTACTATTTTCCCGCTATCCTCCCCTTTCTCTATACACTTTTATGATTACTCACCTCCTTCTTGCTCTCTAGCTCAGACAATCCTTCCCCTCTGTGTCTTCTATACTTCGTTTTCATTCGTCCGACCAACCATCGTCTCCTTTCCCCGCCTCCTCCTCTTCCCCATCTCCTCCTCTCTCCCGCCTCCTCCTCTCCCCCGCCTCCTCCTCTCCCCCGCCTCCTCCTCTCCCCCGCCTCCTCTCTCCCCCTTCTCCTCCCGCCTCCTCCTTTATTTACTTTTCCTTTTCTTTCTTCATCCAGTCTTCCCTATCTTCCGCAATCTTCCTTTCCTTTTCTCATTATTTTTTCCTCCCAGGATCTGCACTATAACAATGAAAAACAAACTGATGCACATAAAAATTTGATTTCTTTCTTACAAGACGAATTCTCCATCAACAATCTTGGCAGACATTTCAGCTCTCAAACATTGCTCAACTTGTATTTACAAAGATGCTCCATAATTTTAAGCAATTTCTGTCCTTAATATTTTAGTAACACTTAAAGTACATTGCATTAACTATCTGAATGTTATACATGTTACTATGTGATTAACGAAGGGTTAAAGCCGTAAGCGTAATGGAGCGATTGGGTACGGAAAGGAAAATAGGTTTGATTCAAGAAAGTGCAGCTCAAGTTCTTCTGGACAAGAGGTTTTTAACGGCGTGTTGGAACCCCCGTGAAAGGGATCGACTACCCGGGGCACTGCTGTTGATATAGCATCATAATCTTTAATCAAACTCGCTCTCTAAACTATACTGAAATTGAAAAAAATCGAACAAAATCGCAATATTTCAGAGTAAATAAAATTCGGAACACTGAATTTCCCCAACAATGTCACATTTTTTAGAGAATTTAAAAGAAAAATATTTAAAAAAATGTTTCATTAAAATTAAGAGGGATTGTTTATAATTTTCCTTACATGAAATTTATCCATTTGTCTCTTATGACTCAGAATAAAACTTTATTACTGATACCCTGACATGAAGCTGCAGCAAACACTGCCTAAGATTCAGGGCTAGAGCAGACACTGAATAAGCCTCAGGCTGGAGCAGACACTCCACAAGACTCAGGCTGGAGCAGACACTCCACAAGACTCAGGCTGGAGCAGACACTCCACAAGTCTCAGGCTGGAGCAGACACTCCACAAGTCTCAGGCTGGAGCAGACACTCTACAAGACTCAGGCGGCTGGAGCAGACACTGCACAAGTCTCAGGCTGGAAGCAGACACTGCACAAGTCTCAGGCTAGAGCAGACACTGCACAAGTCTCAGGCTAGAGCAGACACTGCACAAGACTCAGGCTGGAGCAGACACTGCACAAGTCTCAGGCTAGAGCAGACACTGCACAAGTCTCAGGCTGGAGCAGACACTGCACAAGACTCAGGCTGGAGCAGACACTGCACAAGTCTCAGGCTAGAGCAGACACTGCACAAGTCTCAGACTGGAGCAGACACTCCATGAATCAGAATTCATTAATTTTGTGTATTTGTCACATCACAGTTAGAAACGCTTGACTTAGGTATTACAGACCACGGTACGGGTGGGGCTTGAACCAAAGTTGAGTAACTTACGCACTGGCCTGAACTTTTACGACTCATTCACCATGGGTTTAAAACCCACCTTCCGTGGGTGGGTTTTGAACCCATGTTATCTAATACATTTTCTAATGTATTAAATTTTAAATTGGATATCTTGAAAATACAGTTACCACTATATTATTCTTTGACTTGGCTATTTTCTGATTTTCTGTTATATTAGTTTTGATGTAACAATCTATATTTTAATGCCATAATTCCTTTACACGAACATTAGTACTTGAGACATTAGCATTAGATATGTGTTAAGAATATTCGTTATAGGGATGAAAAAAATACCAAAAAAAAATTGGTGATTGAGAGAAATGCAACACGTGAGTATCTTTATTGGTGCATAGGCAACTATTACACCGAGACAGTAGAAGGCGTTAAGAGGTACATTTAAGTTGTGAAACTGTAGCAGCCAGGGTATTGTAACTTTGTATGTTATTTGTAAACTGTAGCAGCCAGGGTATTGTGACCATGATAGTTGAGAACTGTAGCAGCCAGGGTATTGTAACTTTGTATGTTATTTGTAAACTGTAGCAGCCAGGGTATTGTGACCATGATAGTTGAGAACTGTAGCAGCCAGGGTATTGTGACTTTGTATGTTATTTGTAAACTGTAGTAGCCAGGGTATTGTAACTTTGTATGTTATTTGTAAACTGTAGCAGCCAGGGTATTGTAACTTTGTATGTTATTTGTAAACTGTAGCAGCCAGAGTATTGTAACTTTGTGCGTTAGTTGTGAATTGAAACAGCCAGAATATTGTGACTCTGTGTATTAGTTTTAAGCTATGACATATTTTTAATTCTTTACCACTTTTTTAACTTCAGACCGATGAAATGTCTGCAAGATTTATGGTTGATAATTATGGTTGAAATCAAGTAAAACAGTATAATATTTGTACATCAACAAAAGTAGCTGACAGCTAGACAAAAGTCATGACATTTTCATCTGGTCACCACAACGTCTTCAGGACCGTCTTCTAGTCTAGTATCTTTCTTCTCCATATACTTTCTCAGTATCTACCGCACTAACTACCGGCTTTCTTCATTTCCTTATCTTTATATACCTACCTTTCTCTACCTAGCAACATACCTTCCTTACTTCTTCATACACGCCTCCTTCAGGTCCAGTCTTTTTGAAAAATGTATGAGAAGGGGAGAGAGGAAGAACAAGAATTTCTTTGGATTATTAATCCCAGCGGCCCTCAACTGCCGACTAACACTCAGATATCTCTTTATCTCTCAGTGAACAGGTGTAAGGACACCTGCCCATGCGTCTCACCAGAGGATCGAACCCAGGTCCTTTCAGTTGTGATCCGAACTAAGTCGCAGAGTCCGGTGTGTGTTATTGCCTATTACTGTTGTATTAGCCTGGTCACATGATATTATAGACAGGCCCCTGGAACCTGGGTCGAGTTTCATTTTATATTTGCCAGCGTAATTGGTGATATCATATGATTGACATCCGCCCAGAGGAGCCCACTGCGTCTCGCTTCCTTTATTGACTCGCGTTTTGGGGAAGGGGGGGGAGGATGTAGCGAGGGACGCAGTTTTGCTCTTCGTTGTGTCCATGGAGGTGCCCCTCGTCTCTCTCTCTTTCTTATGTTATTGGTACACAATACAGACACGTTGATGAATAAGACACATATGCAATATTTGCGTATCTTTATTGCCGGCAATAAAGATACCCAGTACGGCAATGCAGATACTCAAATGTTGCTTCGCCCGGCAACATTGACCATTATGATAAGTCATGTATTTTTCTTGCTTGGGGTTAGGTACCGGATGGATCATTCATTGGGAAAAAAAAATCTCAGGAATATTTACCCGGGAAGGATAAAAGCCCAGGATAATATCACCCTTAATCAAAGAAAACCAAGCAGTCTGGCTTTTCCAAAAGGACTTTTAGGCCATTTCCAATAGGATGAAACCAACAACAGGAGGTTAACTTCCAGGTGTGTTACCGTTTAGCTCCTGGAGAGCGAAACGTTGCCAAGTAATAACTTCCGCGTGTTATTCTTAAGGTAAAAGGGAAAGCAGGTGACGGCAAACTTTCCCATACGTCTCGACTCACCCGGGAATTGAAACTCGGCTCATTTTGGTTGTTAGTTGGAAGTTTTGCCATTGATTTCGGGCTTAATTTCAGTATGTTGGCTATAATAGATGGTTATTCTTAGTATGTTGGCTTTAATTGAGGGGTTATTTAATATGTTGGCCTCAGTAGATGGGTTATTCAGTGTGTTGGTTTCAGTAGATGGGTTATTCTTAGAAAAACCCAGCCATCAAGGTTTTAGTGGCTTTATTGAATGGCTTATTTTTTCGGTTTATCGGCACTTGTAGTCGAGCTGGTTTTCAGTTTGCTGTTTCTGATGATTCATCTGTCGGTTAATTGGCACCTGTGTACCGGTTGCGCTTCGCTTTATTGGTGCCAATAAAAGGATTTTTTCAGTTTATTGACTATTGGAGAAGTATTTTATTTTACTAACTTTTTGCGACTTCAGGATATTTGTCAATAAGTTATTGTTTACTTTACTAAGCTTTCGAGTATTATTCTTAGTCTTATTAATTCTTTACGAAAATAACGCGCACTTATAAAATAAATGGTTATAGTTATAACCTTAATATTTAAAGGGGTGGGCCAGTAAGCCAGTGGCAGGACTCGGTCAAATGACCAAAAGCTCCAGCTGCGGGGTCATCATATAACTAAGATCCGCGTCATGAAACACTTGTCCTGTTTCCTAACAAACCTTACCTAACCTAACCTTAAGAAAGGGAAAAATAATAATGACGTTTCTGTCCGAAATAGGTCATTGAAAAGACACAATGACGCAAGAATATATACGAGAGGGAAGCGTGGGACGGAGGGAGAGGTTATGGTAGTGGACGTAGAGGTAGTAGTAGTCGTAGTAAAGGAAGCATCAGTTGTAATATTAGTAGTAATGAGGTATTAGTAGTAGTGGTAGGAAGATTAGAATAGATTTTGCCACCGAAGTGGCTAGTTTATTGTGCACCCCATATCCATCCTGTGGAGGGTAGCGCAAGAGCATATGGATGCACAAAAGACCTAGGAACTAGGCCCCAAAAGGGTTAACAGGAGTACAATTGGATTGATATCTACAGTTCACTTATTTCTAACAAACAAATTTAGGAAATTTGCTTAGTATATATGGCATTTTATTTCCATTAATAAGATATCTTGACATATCACATAGGTTATTATACTGTCTCTATATTCCTCAACAAGTGGACAATCAAGCACATAGTGTTCAAGACAGTGGCTATATGCCTGACCACATAATTTGCATTTGGTTTGATCGTGTATCTGCCAAACTGCCAGAAGTACTTGTAAGCAAGCCTAATCCTGGTCACTAATTTTTTTTATTTACAACATAAAGTACTCTATGTTGCTAAGTTTCTGGAGTTTATGCTGATTTTTATGTAAAATAGTTCATTGATAAGCAGACCGAATATAAGTTTCACCTTATATTTGAAGGCGAGATACTACATTTTTGAGGGAAATAAAATATATAATGTACTTTAATTATAATTATGCTTACTTGTGGTATAGTAATTATCTGATACGATGAATATGTGAATTAAGAAATTGTATTTTTTTAAATAAAATATAAAAAAAAAAAATCCTGGTCACTACATCAGTCAGTGTGTTCACATTGCAAGTTGCTCCATAAACATACTTATCAACGTTCATGTTATCATAGTGTGTTATAGATCTACTCAGGCTTCTAATTGCATTTCTATAACATACATTTTCATTATTTACTTCTCTCCTATTATTATTGCTGATGCTAAACACAGATATACCAAATTTATATTCTACAGTAGAAGTAATGGTTAAGTAGAACAATAGTTGTTGCTGTCAAAATTAAACGGAAAAAGGCGTAGAAATACGGAAGACAGCATAGGAGAGGCGAAAGTAGTAGTAGTAGCAGTGGTAGAAGTAATATTAATTAATAATATCAGTAGTAGTAATGTGAATAAGAATAATAGTAGTAGTAGTTGTACTAGTAATAGTGCTGGTAGTAGTAGTAGTACTAGTAATAGTGCTGGTAGTAGGTAGTAGTAGTAGCAGCAGAAGAAGAAGCAGTGTTGAAAGTGGAAGTAGTAGTAGTAGTAGTAGTAGTAGTAGTAGTAGCAGTAGTAGTAGTAGTAGTAGTAGTAGTAGTAGTAGTAGCAGTGTACTAGTAATATTACTGGTATACAATAGCTACACAGTAGATGAGTAAAACACAAGTGCAACTGTTCAATGTCTTTGTTGACGAGAGTTCTTCCGTCGAGTACCTCTGTATTCGACTGAAGAGGGCGAAACGTTTCAACGAAAAGATACCCAGTTGCTGCACATATCTCACATCCAGTCGCTCTTTATTTTATTAACCTCTCTAGCAGACATAAGTTAACCATCCTCTCAACTAGTTATACTATGAGTTACTAGTCACGACTACTCATACTTGGGTTTACAATCTGACCAATGAACCATTCTCCTATTTTTCTTCGTATGAATAAATCTTTAACGTATAAATCGTGGCATGTTTTCTTACGTTGCTGTGTTTATTGTATGTATGTATGTATGTATGTATGTATGTATGTATGTATATATGTATGTATGTGGTCATGTTATGCTTGTGTGAATGTGCTCACCGGACAGTGTATGTGTGTACGTATGCAATTATTTTTCTTTAATTTACTAGCTCTCGGTCCCGCCTCTTAATTTTCAATACGCTGACGAGAAATATCCACGTTATATGTATTTGTTGAAGGGTAATATGGATTTAGCTTCCACTGTGTTAGTGTTCGGTTCATTTCTTAGCTATTATTAGATTTAAGAAGTGTGTGTGTGTGTGTGTGTGTGTGTGTGTGTGTGTGTGTGTGTGTGTGTGTGTGTGTGTGTGTGTGTGTGTTTGTATACTCACCTAGTTGTTTTTGGAGGGGTCGATTCACAGCTCCTGGCCCCGCCTCTTCACTGGTCGCTAATAGATCACTCTTCCTGCTC
Source organism: Cherax destructor (assembly GCA_009830355.1). NCBI lineage: Eukaryota > Metazoa > Arthropoda > Malacostraca > Decapoda > Parastacidae > Cherax > Cherax destructor. Next base: position 98,952 of record WNWK01004734.1, read on the forward strand.
CATGAGCTCTATCATACCTTTTCTTAAAGCTATGTATGAATCCTGCCTCCACTACATTACTTCCCAGATTATTCCACTTTGTGACAACTCTGTGACTCTGTGTGTTAGTTACCATTTTGTCCTAGGCACATGTCGATTAGACACTAGGCCTGTTGTATGTGTGTGTACTCACCTATTTGTACTCACCTATTTGTGGTTGCAGGGGTCGATTCATAGCTCTTGGCCCCGCCTCTTCACTGATAGCTACTAGGTCCTCTCTCTCCCTGCTCCATGAGCTTTATCAAACCTCGTCTTAAAACTATGTATGGTTTCTGCCTCCACTACGTCGCTTTCTAGGCTATTCCACTTCCTGACAACTCTATGACTGAATAAATACTTCCTAACATCCCTTTGACTCATAGAGTCTTCAACATCCAATTGTGACCCCTTGTTTCTGTGTCCCGTCTCTTGAACATCCTGTCTCTGTCCACCTTATCTATTCCTCGCAGTATTTTATATGTCGTTATCATGTCTCCCCTAACCCTCCTGTCCTCTAGTGTCGTCAGGCCGATTTTCCTTAACCTTTCTTCGTAGGACAATCCCCTTAGCTCTGGGACGTGTGTGTGTGTGTGTGTGTGTGTGTGTGTGTGTGTGTGTGTGTGTGGTGAGTGAGTGAGTGTGTGAGAGAGAGAGAGAGAGAGAGAGAGAGAGAGAGAAAGAGAGTAACTATGAGATATAAATTTCGCACTCCTCATGAGGAAGAAAAACGAATTGCTAACGTCAAAATATCGCCATACGTCTCAAGTTGACTGCGCGTGTATTCTGAGGTGGGTATAAGGGCCCAGAGCAGCTTACTGAGTCAGAAGTGGTACAAGGCGCAGGTGCTTCATTATATTCCCTCGGTTGCGCTAAATTGCACATCATACTGACAGTTAAAGTTGTTTGACCAGGACGATGGGATGTCAGTGCAGACTTCTCACGGTGGCCAACTGTTGTGGACTGTGAAATTCCTTTATTCTACATTTTTAATAATTTAAAACACATACACACACACATACACACACACACACATACCATCAAGTGCTGGATGAAATACACACAACCGAGGAGGAGGTGAAGAAGCTGCTATGTGAACTCGATACCTCAAAAGCGGTGGGACTGGACAACATTTCTCCGTGGGTCCTTAGAGAGGGAGCAGAGATGTTGTGTGTGCCACTAACAAAAATCTTCAACACATCCATTGAAACTGGGCAACTACCTGAGGCGTGGAAGATGGCAAATGTAGTCCCAATTTTTAAGAAATTAGACAGACACTGACACTGTCACTGACGTGTATAGTATGCAAAGTCATGGAGATCACCAGGAGGAGAGTGGTGGAGCACCTAGAAAGACACAAGCTTATAAACGACAACCAGCACGGTTTAAGGGAAGGAAAATCCTGTGTCACAAACCTACTGGAGTTTTATGACAAGGTAACAGAAGTAAGACACGAGAGAGAGCGGGGAGGATAGACTGCATTTTCTTGGACTGCAAGAAGGCGTTCGACACAGTTCCTCACAAGAGGTTAATGCAAAAGCTAGAGGATCAGGCACACGTAACAGGAAAGGCACTGCAATGGATCAGAGAATATCTGACAGGGAGGCAACAGCGAGTCATGGTCCGTGACGAGGTGTCAGAGTGGGCACCTGTGACGAGTGGGGTTCCACAGGGGTCAATCCGAGGACCTGTGCTGTTTTTCGTATATGTGAATGACATAACGGAAGGGATAGACTCAGAAGTGTCCCTGTTTGCAGATGATGTGAAGTTAATGAGAAGAATTAAATAAGTCGAGGATCAGGCAGGACTACAAAGAGACCTGGACAGGCTACAAGCCTGGTCCAGTAACTGGCTCCTTGAATTTAACCCTGCCAAATGTAAAGTCATGAAGATCGGGGAAGGGCAAAGAAGACCGCAGAGTATAGTCTAGGAGGCCAAAGACTGCAAAGCTCACTCAAGGAAAAAGATCTTGGGGTGAGTATAATACCGAGCACATCTTCTGAGGTACACATCAATCAGATAACTGCTGCAGCATACGGGCGGCTGGCAAACCTAAGAATAGCGTTCCAATACCTCACTAAGGAATTGTTCAAGACTCTGTACACCATATACGTCAGGCCCATACTGGAGTATGCAGCACCAGTTTGGAACCCACACCTGGTCAAGCACGTCAAGAAATTAGAGCAAGTGTAAAGGTTTGCAACAAGACTAGTCCCAGAAAGTTTAAGGGAAATCGGCCTGACGACACTAGAGGACAGGCGGGTTAGGGGAGACATGATAACGACATATAAAATACTGCGAGGAATAGATAAGGTGGACAGAGACAAGATGTTCCAGAGAGGGAACACAGAAACAAGGGGTCACAATTGGAAGTTCAAGACTCCTATGAGTCAAAGGGATGTTAGGAAGTATTTCTTCAGTCATAGAGTTGTCAGGAAGTGGAATAGCCTAGAAAGTGACGTAGTGGAGGCAGGAACCATACATAGTTTTAATACGAGGTTTGATAAAGCTCATGGAGCAGGGAGAGAGAGGACCTAGTAACAATCAGTGAAAAGGCGGGGCCAGGAGCTATGAATCGACCCCTGCAACCACAAATAGGTGAGTACAAATAGGTGAGTACACACACACACGCAAACACATCATACCTAACCTATGTGACAATATAAGAGGTAGGGCCAGGAGCTGAAACTCGACAGTTGCAACCACAAACAGGTGTAAGTACAAAGAGTAGCAGCAACCTAAACATCAATAGAAGCAACAACAACACTAAAAAACACTAACAACCTCAACAAACACTAACACCTCTCAACACTCACCTACCAACAACACAAATGCTCATCCCACCAACAAACACGCACATATCCCGACAACATACACACGCACGCAACTCTCGCCAACACACACACACACACATACACACAGGTTCCATACATAGCTTTAAGAAGAGGTATGATAAAGCTCATGGCGCAGGGAGAGTGACCCATTAGCGGCCACTGAAGAGGCGGGGCCAGGAGCTGTGACTCGACCCCTGCAACCACAACTAGGTGAGTACAACTAGGTGAGTACACACACACACCTCGCCAACATACACACCTTCCGAAAACACACAACTCGCAACAACAAACACACCTGCCAGCAACACTCACACCTGCCAGACGTCTTATTCGCTATTGTAAACTAATTACATCTAACTAAAGCAAACCTAGAATAAGAGATATTAAAAACTCCATTGCATTTTAAGTGCACAAATATCCACAAAAAAAAATTCTTATAGTTTCACTGCCAGGCCTCATCCACATATTGGTAAAATTTAGTCTTATCAGGAAAATTATATTTATCAGTTTAGCTTAAAAAAAAATCCTGTGCAAGTTACTGAAGACTGGTAAAATAGGATTTTCCACTGCCATACCAAATTTTTGAGTGTAAAACTCACCATTAAAAACAAATAACAGCGGGATCCTTGTTTTCTGGAAAACACTTAAGGGCTGGAAATTTGAAGTCGATTAGAAGGGACAATTTCCAGTTATCTCATGGACTCCAACGAGTCCAAGTGTTTTAATTTGTTTAATATGCTCACCAAAAAAATGGCCCGCACAAAAACCAAACATAATGGTTAATAATCTTCCTTAAAATGCATCAGCCATTAAATATTGAAACCATTCAGAAGATTCAACATAATTTAACCGGAATTAATTTTTTGACAGTATTTTACGTGTAAAAATGCCAAATATGCCCCTATATATGTATTTCAGCTTCAGGTTCCGCTGTCGTGGAAGTAGGAGGCAAATTTTTTCAACGTTTGACATTAAGCAACAGAGCTTTTAAAAGTAATCGGAACCACTCCAAAAATCTTGGAATGGGTTTCACAGTTTAGGTCAGAGGGCATGCACGGGCACATACCAGTAACTGCAATAATCTTGTCCCTTTTTTTTTTTTAAGTGCATCGCATTTGAAAATTTTCAGCCGACAGGAAGGCTTTCTTTTGTTATGGACGAAATAAAAATTAAAACTTGTAAGAAAAAAAAAGAACAAGAAATTTAAGGATACTTAAGGATTCTCCTTCGGTAATACGTATTAAAACGAGGATAAGTTTCATTATTAAGGAAGTTTAAATATCAGAAATAATGTAATAATAAGTAAGTAGTAGTACAGCACTATAAATCCCTTCAACACACAATAACAGAACACTATAAATCCCTTCAACACACAATAACAGTAACACTATAATTCCCTTCAACACACAATAACAATAACACTATAAATACCTTCGCTACCTCATATACAATGTCATTTTTATTACATCCACTACACACATACCAACAATAGCATAATAACCACCTTGAGAGCACCAATATACAAAGTGCTACACGGCTGTCGCTGTCTTGCTGACTGGCTGAGGATTAACGGAAAAACCAGAGCAACAAGAGCAGTAGTCTGTTTTACATTGATTTCCCATAACATAATAATAATTCACTGTAACGAAAAGTTGATTAGATATTTAGGAGATATTTGTGATGACGGTATTGACAGAGTCTCGCAGTCTACTCATTCATTTAATTTTTACTTTTGGATGTGTATTATTATTATTATTAATTATTATTATTATTTATCCCTGAAGGAATATATTTAAGTAATTACCCGATTGTTTCTTTTCTTTCTCCATTTTCTCATTTTGTACTTCACTCGTAGAACGAAAAGGCCTCAGATAATCGGCTGCCAATTTTCAACGCTGGTGCAGACTAACTAGGGCAAGAGTCTTGGTACAAGTGGAATGTGCAGATGATCTATGAACAATGTAATAAGACGAATTCCCAACACCCTTGAATGTCAAGCAGCTGGTGGACTTCCAACGTTCATAAACAGTGCCACCTCATTCTTCGACTACGGAGAGAGAAGTTCTGGCGAGTGGGTAATGTGATTTTTTATTTTCTGTTAATTTTAAATGTATTTGTGTCTATCTTTTCTGAATTGCTTCAGTTTTTAGTAGCTGATGTATTTTACGGTAAATAAGTTCAGTTTTTGAAGGCAAATTTGTAAATTAACTAAAGTTGTTTATGCCACCAGAAAGTGGTGAAATCTGTGTAATAACACCTGAACTCACGTCAATCTTAATTATAAATGCTTTTATATTGAATTTGGGCTATGTAGGCGCCAAAATTAATATTAAATTATTGTAATATTAAATATTTAATATTAAATTAAATTATTGTAAACTTGTGAAGTAGATGCTAAAATTGATCCTAAAGTGATTTCAGAATCTTCAAGATTATTCACAGCAGTTTTTACTAGGTAACCTGTAGTTAAATGGTTAGAGCTCTCGGATCATAACCGAAGCTCCCGGGTTGTATTCCCACGAGAGGCGAGACATCTAGATCAATTTTCTTGCACATTTCGCCCATGTTAAAGAAACCATAAACAGATAGCAGGGCGTTAGTCGACTAATGTGGCTTTGTACGGGAGCTGATGTCGGATAACTCTGCCTGTACGTATGTTGAAGCATGATAACATCCATTAACCTGTATATGAGCTGAGATAAGATAACAATCATCCACTGCATGGCACACTGGACTGCTGCTAGTTCCAGAACTAGGTTTACCATAGGTTCGAAACCCACCCATTCTATAATTTGATACCAATAAATAGCCTGTATATAAGCTGTGCTAGGGTAACTTTTAGCTAGTATTTAAGATAATAATTCTTAGCCAATATTACAGTTTTTCCTCTATACGTGAGTTTACAATGGATAATAGATCTTAATCTGTAAACTTAATAGGAAAAAACCCATTAAACTGTGTTCACATTTTCATCAATCTTTGAGAGTCCGTGACGAATTTCGGCCACGGATGAGGTAGGGATCAATAATCCGGTCGGCACAATCACTCCGGAGCGTCCGCTGGTCGGTACCATAAAAAACCCTTCCTTGACCATTGTAGCCTGTTAGCCTTTACCAGCTAGGCAACACCTGGGATCGTCTTAAGAGTATTTAATGAGCCTGGCACATCTTTGCCAGGCTTTATTAGACCAGGTTCACCTTTGGCAGGCTTTACTAGACCAGGTTCACCTTTGTCAGGCTTTACTAGACCAGGTTCACCTTTGCCAGGCTTTACTAGACCAGGTTCACCTTTGCCAGGCTTTACTAGATATAGTTAACCTTTCCAAGGCTTTACTGGACCAGGTTCACCTTTGCCAGGCTTTACTAGACTAGTTTCACCTTTGCCAGGCTTTAGTGGACCAGGTACACTCTAGCCAGGCTTTACTGAACCAGGTACACTCTAGCCAGGCTTTACTGGACCAGGTACACTCTACCTTTGATATACCTTTGAAGAGTTTCGAGAGTTTATCTACTCTCTGAGCCCGGCCTTGGGCCAGGCTCGTCTGGTGCTTGCCTGGTCAACCAGGCTGTTACTGCTGGAGGCCCGCTGCCCCACATATCCATCACAGCCTGGTTGATCTGGCACCTGGTGAAGATACTTGTCCAGTTTCCTCTTGAAGGCTTCTACACTGGTTCCAGCCGTGTTTCGGATATCTTCTGGTAAGATGTTGAATAGTCTGGGACCCCGGATGTTAATACAGTGCTCCCGTATTGTCCCCACCGCACCCCTGCTCCTCACTGGGTTTATTTTACACTTCCTCCCATATCTCTCACTCCAGTATGTTGTTATGGCAGTGTGCAGATTTTGGACCAGGCCCTCAAGTACTTTCCAGGCTTTACTGGACCAGGCACACTCAAGCCAGGCTGTACTGGACCAGGTACACTCTAGCCAGGCTGTACTGGACCAGGTACACTCTAGCCAGGATTTACCGAACCAGGTGCATTTTCGCTAGGATTTACTGACCCAGATGCATCTTCACCAGGATTTATTGGGCCATATGCATATTCTCCAAACGTTATTCGTTATTGGCATTGATATATATATATGTATATATATATATATATATATATATATATATATATATATATATGTCGTGCCGATTAGGTAAAACTTGCGATTTTGGCTTAAATAGCAACGCTCCCCTTCCCATATAAGACAAGTGAAAATTAGTGTATGCAATAATTTCGCCAAAATCATTCTGAACATAACGAAAAAAAATTATTTCATTGTATTTGTTTATTATTAAATTAATGTTAACGTATCTAAAATATATTTAGTTGGGTTAGGCTAAATTAAATTGCGCTTGTTGTAATAAGGTTAGGTAGGTTTTCAAAGTTTCTCTTTGTACAAAATTATAAATTCTTACATTAACATAAGTGAAAAAAATATATCTTTAAACGTATAAGAGAAAATTTTAGAAAGGACTTAATTTTAGATGAGTTCTTGCTAATTGACCAGTTTTACCTAATCGGCACGACATATATATATATATATATATATATATATATACTATATATATATATATATATATATATATATATATATATATATATATATATATATATATATATATATATATATATATATATATATATATATATCGTGCCGAATAAGTAAAACTTGCGATTTTGGCTAAAAAAAGCAACGCACTTCTTGCCGAATAAGGCAAGTGAAAATTTGTGTATAGAAACAAGGTAAAAATTTTAAAAATTTATTCTTTTGAGTTGTGTTGTGTTCTGTTGCCTGTCTTCTAGTTAGCTGGGTGATGAAGCAAGACTGTCTTACCTCTGACGACTGTTAAACCTTATATGGGAGAACATCATGTTGACTGTGAGAGCAGAAGAGGTGCGGCGCACCGGCCCTCAATTTCCTAGTCACGGTCTCGAGGTTCGGGCACGAAGGAGTGTCATTTAAGGGAATATGTGCAAAAAGATCACAGAATATTATACGATGTAAAAAAAAATTTGGTATTGCAAATCTTTTGCACAAAGAAAAATGAGAAGTCTGATTCAAATACCGTGTTGATACACAGTTATGATTACTGTGGTGTACAGGGTAACTACCACAGGCCCCTAATGGTCTTAAAGAGGGAACCTGACAAGTTCCATCAAAGTAGTTCCTGACCACCCTGGCTGGTACCTACATTGGAATGCTGGCTGCCTGCACCACAAGCTTTACTGATCAGGTTACCTGCCAGGTGGTGGTGTTCTATTCTATTCTATGTGATTTGCCGGTATGGATCCCGGCCTGGGTCTCTTCCAATTTGGTGACCCGGCATCGGCTCCCCGGGTAGGGAAGTGTCGTGTGTGGTGGTGGGTAGTGTTAGGTAGTGGTGGGTTGTAGTGGGTGGTGGTGGTGTTGGGCACTGGTGGGTGGTGGTAGTGGTGGTGTTGGGTAGTGGGTAGGGGTGGTGGTGTTGGGTTGTGGGTGGGGGTTGTGGTGTTGGGTAGTGGGTGGGGGTGGTGGTGTTGGGTAGTGGGTGGTGGTGTTGGGTAGTGGGTGAGGGTGGTGGTGTTGGGTAGTGGGTGAGGGTGGTGGTGTTGGGTAGTGGGTGGTGGTGTTGGGTAGTGGGTGAGGGTGGTGGTGTTGGGTAGTGGGTGAGGGTGGTGGTGTTGGGTAGTGGGTGAGGGTGGTGGTGTTGGGTAGTGGGTGAGGGTGGTGGTGTTGGGTAGTGGGTGAGGGTGGTGGTGTTGGGTAGTGGGGAGGTATTGGTTTGTGGTGGTGGTGGTAGTTTTGTTGGGAAGCGGTGGGTGGTGGTGTTGGGTTGAGGTGAGTGGTGGTGATAGTGGTGGTGCTGGGCAATGGTGGGTGGTGATGGTGCGAGGTGGCTATTGAGAGACACAGTCCAGATATTGAATTGGACGTCCTGCATATTACTTTAAGCCAGTGTTAGTGCACGATAAACCACTACTTGTCAGACTGAGTGCACCAATTGAGTATGGGGTGACTACCAGTTGTGCTGGAGGTTTTGCTGGATCAGATTGAGGGATGAGGATAAAGGAAGCTACCTCGCATGTAGGTACAGCCCTAAAACCTCAGAAACTCAGGAGCCTCGAGATGGTTAACACCTTACTATGATCTCTCCTCTGTGTGGTTATTCAAAGCTCCAGCAGTGAGAGTTCACATATGCTCTCTCCCAATTCTACTTATATTATGGTTATTATTTAATATCCACTGTATAAAGGGTAAATAATTACATGTAAATTTTGGTGGTGGAAATACAGTGAGTTAATAACGTCTTGTGTATAGTGAATTCTTCATTTTCTTGATTGTTATGTTGACTATGTACGTCCAGGAACAGCAGGCCTTTAAAAGTACTCATGCTCCTGACAATGGCTGTGATAACGGTGGCGGCGGCGGTGATGGTTGTAGTGGTAACTGTAGTGGTGGTGGTGGTGGTAGTCGTGGTGGTGGTTTATTCGTCAGGAATAACCACAGTCTCTTTTGACACGAGTCTCAGTCAGATAATGACTCAGTGATTGAGCATCTGGTCTGGAACCTAGTAGCGGGAGAGGGGATAAACAGGTTGTCACCAGGAAAGTAGGTCTGTGACAGACTCATCTACAGACCTGAAACAAGTTGGACAATTCTCCCGCTCTTACATTACTAGTTTGGGATGATGGGGGCTCTTGATCAAAGGAACTGTAAATAACTTTTCCTTCCTTGGTTTAAACTTGATTACTTCCTCTGCCTGATCATTACAGGTTTCGCTTCCTCGTGAATATTATAATGAAAATGGATTTAATTAAGTCATTGATATGATATAGGTAAGTTCCTTTATCAGTCACAGAGAAATAACAAAATATCATTAGGTACGATTTTGGCGAAGCAGAAGGATGTCTTTGTGGTGGTGTGTAGTAGTAGTAGTAGTAGTAGTAGTAGTAGTAGTAGTAGTAGTAGTAGTAGAAGCAGCAGTAGTAATAGTAATTGTTGCTAAAGGGACTTGTCAATTGACACTTGGCTTTTTTGAGTGTATGTGCGGTGGCACACAATAATTGGATAACAGGTTGCTAGTGGGGCCCATGTTAACCTTCCTAATGAGTAGGAATAGACCTAACTTGATGAAACGTCTTACACTGATGATGCAGTAGTTGTTGAACTGGTCTGCTAGTTTAGGAATGACTCACCATGGGTTCGAATCCCACACATTTTGTAAGGCAGCCACATAATTGATGCAAAAACGATATATATACACTCTGAAGTGTTGTATATCTTTCACTGTATACGTGGTGAGAGTTTTCTCATATCTCTATTCTGGGGAACTTGTAAGTAACATGCAGCTTTAATGACCCACATGTAGTAGACTGGCTTAAACCCAAACAACCAAGTTGCTAACGCTGTATACAAGAAGTAAATAATTACAAAGATTTTGTCTAACAAAAGGATGATCACGTCCTGAAAGACGTGGGTTTGTGTGGAGTTGTTCCTTTAGAAGAACTGTTTAACTTTTTATGTTTCGTAAATAATTTCTTGGAATAGGAGGAGAGGGTGACGGGGGTAACACACTTCCTGGGAGATGGCTTCTATATTTGATGGTGTGATTAAATATTCAAATTACAAGTCTCCGAAGATGTTCTAAATTTAATATTGTGTTTGAATATTCTGCTCAGTTTTCCAAGCTACGAGTATTGTATTGACTTACGGTATAAATGGACAATTCAACCTCTATACGGCAGGGTTGTATATACACCAAGCGGTGTGCATCTTTCAATGTATATACATTAGTAGTTTCAGCTTTAAATTTGGGATTAAAGTATTCGTCGCTGGTAGTGGACAGATATTATATTAGGGTAAGTATATTGACTATATGGTTTTGAGACACAAAAGTTAGATCACTAGTTCTACGCGTGGCGAAGTTAGGAACTATAACATGTTTACAATTGATGCAGCAGTGGAGCCTGGAACATTATCAGATAGTTATTTTTTTCCACTCTAACAATCACAGTTCACAATAGTGTTACAGTGTAGACTTTGTGCACACACACACACACACAGGCTATGTAAGGATATATATATATATATATATATATATATATATATATATATATATATGTCGTGCCGATTAGGTAAAACTTGCGATTTTGGCTTAAATAGCAACGCTCACCTTGCCATACAAGACAAGTGAAAATTTGTGTATGCAATAATTTCGCCAAAACCATTCTGAACCTAACGAAAAAATATATTTCATTGAGTTTGTTTATTATTAAATTAATGTTAACGTATCTAAAATATATTTAGTTGGGTTAGGCTAAATTAAATTGCTCTTGTTGTAATAAGGTTAGGTAGGTTTTCAAAGTTTCTCTTGGTACAAAATTATAAATTCTTACATTAACATAAATGAAAAAAATATATCTTTAAACGTATAAGAGAAAATTTTAGAAAGGACTTAATTTTAGATGAGTTCTTGCTAATTGACCAGTTTTACCTAATCGGCACGACATATATATATATATATATATATATATATATATATCACAGAGATATCTTCAGAGAAAATGGAAAAAAAGAGGTAAGAGAAGCACATTTTATATGTTAGAAAGTGAGGGGATACCCTAGAGAAGGTGACATGTCATTCAGTGAGATGTTATCTCAGTGAGAGAGGCAAAGTACACTGCAGGAGGCCTACTGGTCCACAATTTCAACGATAGACAATGGTAAAACTGTTTGCAGTAAAACAGTATATTGCAAATGTGTCAATCCTCTAAATAGAATAGCATAGAAAAAATGTATAGGTAATTAAAATTAAACATTTCACGAGCATTTCTCCAACATACATATAAAGCCTAAGACAAAAAATATAATTAAAAATTCTTCCAAAGAAATCTTTGGGCTGTGTATGCTCCATTCCTTATAAAAGCTGTGAAAACATTTTAGAACAAACTGGTAAGTCACTCGAGTTAAACAGCATAAATATGCAATAATTACTGAACAAGAATCCAGTGCTTTCTTCATTTATATGAGGAATACAGGCCATTGTGTAGATTATGTTAATGCCAAAGAATTACTGCCATGTAAATCTAAAGTTCGATGAAAGTTTATGGAATCATCACCTATTAAGGATGATTCGAGTCTGGAACATGTTCGTACAGCATAAAAACATCAACGAAATGAAATCAGTTGACCAAATGAAATGGCTGGTTCACAGATGGCTCCAACTTCATCCTGTTCCCTTTTTCTATGTCTCATAACAATAAGGAGCTGAAAAATGAGCTGATGTAGGTAACAGCTCTTAGCTTGTAAATAAGGTTAACGTAACCTTGTAAAACTCTGTGTAAAAACAAAAAAATATGATACACAACATACTGCAACTGTGAGTTCTGGTATCTATAAATTTGACAGTTTTATAGTCTAGAATATTGTTTATATGCTTTACAAAAATACAGTGTGTGTTCTTCGTCAAAAGAACATTTTGTCTTACATTTTATACATATGCTGGACAAATGTAGGTGGGTATGAGGGCAAATTTTCGAGGCAACATCATGGACCGGTGGGCCTTCTGCAATACTCCTCCATTTTTATGCTTTTAAGTTCATTGCCTGAAATGTTTAATTTGTTCTACCTGTACATTTTTCTGTCTTAATATTTGGATAGCTGTATGACCCCTGTGGTTTAGCGCTTCTTTTTTTATTATAATAATAATAATATTTGGACATCATTAGTATGTTAATCTATTTAGAGGTTTGGCATATTATTACTTACTGTTGAGACTGTGGACCACTAGGCCTCCTGCAGGTATCACTATCTTCGCAATTAAGAGCCTACTTACCCATAGGTATCACTTTGTTTACACATATATTTACATCAAATCCTACATATTTTTTTGTAAAATGCAACCCGCCTTAGTTATAACATGGTAGCAGTATTATTTATGTAGTGTTCAAATCTATTGCACTCTAAGATATAGTGTCAAAGTGTGTTCTTATCCTCCTCTTCACACACTATACAGTGTCTGTCCTCTGGGAATTTCTACACCAGCCTGCCACATATATAGGGAAACTTAAGGGAATTCTGGCCACAACGCTCCCCACCTTTCTTACCATAAACAAATATAAAGATTCACTAGTCACGTGACTGACACACTTCTCTCAATGAACTCATCCTATGGACTTTTGTTTTTTGAGATTTCCTTGTAATTTGCTGTAGTGTTTCTCCAAACCTGCATTCTATATATTGTTGGAATTTTTTCCCGCTGTTTCATCAGCTTTCTATCGTTCCTTGTGAGGGTAACATGATGTAGTATTTACGCAATATTTTGTAAACACTTCAGCATTTTCAACACTTCTTATTTCCTAAACTACAACCGAATTTCTTCTTGTTTTTTTCACAAATTCAGTATCCAGTTTTATGGCAATTAATTCTTACAAACTTTTCAAGACATCTAACAATATTTTCGTTTGTAACTACAGCAGTCGTTGATCCAGCAACACCACTTTGAGGATCCAGTGATCCATGGCAGAATATCAGGTCGAGAAAAACATCAGATTCACTGATAATGGCTAACCATTCTATTTACAGGACAGTGGGTGACATTTGTTAGTTTCTCATTTTGGATGTAGTCATCTTTTCCATTACCTTGCTTTCCTCTCATTGAGAACTTCTCTTCACGTTCTTCCTGCTATGACATTGTTTTGCGGTTCATAATAATATAATAATAATAAAATAATAACATTTTATTTCATTGCTAAGGTCACAATGTGTTTGCATTTCATAATTTGATTGGAACAAAGAAAGCCACTAGGTCCTTTTTCCTAGCTTCTTCCCTGATACTTCTTTTCATTAAATGCACTTTTTTTTATCTTTGTATTAAGAATGTTGTTGACGGTACAAACTATTTAGTGGGATGGAAATATTTGACTGTGGTCCTCTGGCATAGGTGGACGGTAGGTTCATCTCTGTAAGTCATCAGTTTTGTCACTTCAGTGGCAGCTTAAATTATTCTTATAGTTTAATTTCGTACCTGCTCAAGTTTACATAATCTTATTTTATCAAGAGTACAGGAACACCATAGTCTATAAAATTTCTGGTGCATGCAATGTACATCATACTTAGTACTGATATAGGTACTCCACATTCCGTACAATGACATCTCTTTAAGTGGTTTTAACGTATTACAATTTGGCACTATTTTATCTATCATTTTCTCTTTACTGTTTTTTTTCCTACATAGACTCGTAAATATTAATAATGAAGCAACCAGTCAATGACTTGCCTTGTTTTTGGAATTCCTCTCTGTTCCTTTTAACACTTGAGAATGCTTTTGTTTTCACTTCTCATTCTTCAAATCCCACTTCTTTGCACTTAGCATGAAGTTCAAGAAAGGTGAATATGGAAGATCAAGTGATGAGGCTGAAGGTAGTAAGTACAACAGACAGTGAAAACATTAATAAATTTTATGAAAAACTAGATACCTAAATCGAGACACAACCAGGATAAAACTGCTTCTATAACTACCAACATTACGACTATTTTTCCTTCATTGGAGGAGCCTTGATGCTTGTGAACACGTCTTGACGCAGAATTGTAATTACCCTCTCCTTCCTTGAAGTAAACCCCAGGCACTGTATAACCCTACGGGTTCACCGCTCACCCATAAATACAACAATAATAATACGATCACTTTACTCATCGTATACTGACACTGACGATCAATGTGTTGGTCGGAACAATAGCTTAGAAAATACTAGCATTCTATCTGATCAATTATGAGTTAATATCAGCTTAGTAGAAAAGCCATTACTTTGAACATGTCTCGTTCATGATATATTTTTATCAAACACAAGCATCTTCAACCCCACGTTCCACACTTATCATGTCATGGCTTATTGCCTTCCTTGAAATTACCACTCGTAAAACATTTGTCAGCATGAGACGCTATTGTTAGTGAGCTTTATATCTGTATTCAGTTTTGATACCAGTTTATATAACGTAGCTCTTTGTTACCATCAGAGTATTAGTGCAGTGTTTAACACGCACTCGGGCAACTCAGTTATTCTGGCACTCAGTAAGCCAGTCAGTAACTCGGTCATTAAGCCAGTCAGTTACGCAGGAAGCCAGTCACCCAGCCAAGCACGCAGGTAGTCAAATCAGCCAGTTAGTTAACTAATCAGGCAGCCAGCTTGATTAGCCTTGACTACCTGCGTAATCAGGCAGGTAGTCACGTCAGTCAGTCAATCAGTCACCCAATCAGTTGACATTCTCCATAGCTGCAGTCTGCTGCACAGAGTTAATTAATTCACCTGATCTTTAATGGGGCTGTTGAAGCTTGATGACCAACACAGTTTTACTCAATTTATCGTCAGCTTTTGGTTCGGCTGTCTGGTGTCACCGCTAATGATGAATTAATTCAGCGCATTGAGAGATTATACGCACTTTTGTTTTTGTTGATGTACTGAATCTTACTGTATTTTTGTTTTTGTTCGACATGTTTCTCATTTTTCATTTTACTAACAGGTATCCACTGTCTTATATCAAGTTATCTTGTGTGTCATGATGTATTGATGGTATTGTTTTTGTTCATGGTAGTCTGGCGTAATCATATACTGTCATGACATATCATGGTGTCATGATTTTGTCATGTCATACTGTCTTAATGCCACGGTACTCAGATTATGCTGTGGTTTCATGAACCTGTCATGATGTCATGATCATGACATATTGTCGTGATCATGTCACGGTGTGATGCTGATCCAACCCAACCCATGTAAATGGGGTAGAAGAAGAGTTTCTTGTTCTTTCCTTATTGGGAAGGGGTTGATGGTTGGAGCTTCAGCAAGTGACAAATGAGAACAGACCACCACTTACTAAGGCTAGGTTAGGTAAGATTCGTCAGGAAATAGGATATTTTTTTTCCTGACGCGTATATTAGTCACATAATGACCAGCCAATGGGGCTTTTAGTTATCTGCCCGAGGCCTTTCACTTACCCATCCACCTCTTTAAAAATTAAAATATAACTAACCGACTAATGCTGAAGGATTGATCACCCCATAACTATTACTACTACTACTACTATTACTTTTACTAGTACTACTAATACTATTGTTTTCATTTCCGACCCTCACCTAGGATGTCACCTCCAGAAAGGTGCAGAGCCTTGACTATGAGTGGTCCTTAAGAAGGAATTGAGCCTCGTCCTTGAGAGGACCTGAAGAAGGAACTGAGCCTCGTCCTTGAGAGGACCTGAAAAAGGAACGGAGCCTCGGCCTTGAGAGGACCTGTCATTATGCTGTCATTATGTCATGCTGTCATTATGTCATACTGTCATTATATTATGTTGTCATTTCAAATGTTATGCTGTCAATATATATGCTGTCATTTTCATGTCATACTATCATGTTATGCCGTCCTTATCATATCATACTGCATTATCATGCCAACCTATCATTACCACGTCATTCTGCATTTCTTAAGCTATCATTCTCAATTCATGCTATCCTTTTCATGTCATGCTGTCATAATCACGTGATGCTGCCATTATCAGGTCATGTTCTCATTGTTACTTCAAGCTATCATCCTCACGTCATGCTGTCATTATAACGTCATGTCACTGTCAAGTCATAGCAGAGTGGATAATGAAAACTTTCAAAACAAGGGAAATAGTGCAAAATCACTTGTGCTCTCTTCCTTAGAGTATTGTCCATTGTTGACGGCTTCTTTCAGGGCAGGAGAAATATCAGAGCTGGAACACATACAAAGATTATTTAAGGAACGCATAGAGCCAATAAAGCATTTAAGTTACTGGGAACGCCTCGAAGTCCAAAATATGTTCTTAATGGAGCGGAGGAGAGATGCCTGATAATATATACTTGGAAGGCTCTTGACGGCCTCGTCCCAAATACGCTCACTGCCATAATATATTTGAGTGGGCCGTGGGCACAATAAGAGAACAAGGTATCAACATCCGTGGACCCATACTGTTTAACACTCTCTTCAATATATCAGAAGCAATTCAGAAAGTGTAGTTTTGAAGAGGAAATTGGATATGTACCTCTGCCAAGTGCCAAATCAACCAGGCTGTGATGGATATGTGGGCCAGCGGGCCGCCAGAAGTAACAGTCTGGTTGATCAGACAAGCCTGGCCTAGGTCCGGGCTGCTTGAGTAGGAAAACTCTCGAAAGTCTTCCAAAGTGTATGCTGTCATTATCACTCAGTGCTATCATTGTCATGCTGTCATTATCATGTCATGCTATCATTAAAATGTGCTGTCATTGTCAAGGTCTCATAATCATGACATGTGGTCATTAAAATGTTGATCTGTCATGACATTAACATGACGGGCTGTCATTAAAATGTTGTGTTGTCATGTCATTATCACGTCATGCTGTATTTCTCATCATGTTATCTTACTGAAAATGACTCATTTTCTTCATATTCTCTCCTATTCCACCTTAGTTTTTCATAAGAAAACCACACACACCATGACATATTCACCACATTCACCATACCTGTCATATTCACCACTCACCATACCTGTCATATTCACCACACTCGCCATACCTGTCATTCACCACACTCGCCATACCTGTCATTCACCACACTCACCATACCAGTCATATTCACCACTCACCATACCAGTCATATTCACCACACTCACCATACCTGTCATATTCACCACACTCACCATACCTGTCATATTCACCACATTCACCATACCTGTCATATTCACCACACTCACCATACCAGTCATATTCACCACTCAACATACCTGTCATATTCACCAGACTCACCATACCTGTCATATTCACCACACTCACCATACCTGTCATATTCACCACACTCACCATACCAGTCATATTCACCACACTCACCATACCAGTCATATTCACCACACTCACTATACCAGTCATATTCACCACTCAACATACCTGTCATATTCACCACACTCACCATACCTGTCATATTCACCACACTCACCATACCAGTCATATTCACCACACTCACCATACCAGTCATATTCACCACACTCACCATACCAGTCATATTCACCACACTCACCATACCTGTCATTCACCACACCTGTCATATTCACCACACTCACCATACCTGTCATTCACCACACCTGTCATATTCACCACACCTGTCATATTCACCACACTCACCATACCTGTCATTCACCACACCTGTCATATTCACCACACTCACAATACCTGTCATATTCACCATACCTGTCATATTCACCACACTCACCATACCAGTCATATTCACCACACTCACCATACCTGTCATATTCACCACACCTGTCATATTCACCACACCTGTCATATTCACCACATTCACCATACCTGTCATATTCACCACACTCACCATACCTGTCATTCACCACACCTGTCATATTCACCACACTCACCATACCTGTCATATTCACCACACCTGTCATATTCACCACGCTCACCATCACCCACACAATTCTTATAATTTTCACATTCATTACTTATCAGACTCATAATTCATATTTCTTCTATCACTTCCCATTCTCGGCTGATAGATGGACCGATCCATCTCTATTATTCTTGTTCCTTCCCCCCTCTCCTTTTCCTCTGTCATCGCCTCTTGCTTATGTTTCTCTCTTCGTTCGCTTTATGTGTCCGTTTTCTTTTTTCGTTATTTTTCGTGGTTCTTTTCCCCGTTTTTTCTCTCTAGGTTTCGTTTTGAAGTCTTCCTTCATTCTCCTATTTTTAACGAGCGCGCTCGCTCGCTCACACACACACACACACACACACACACACACACACGCCCCGATGGCATGGTGGCTAGCGCTCTTGCTTCACGCACGGAGGGCCCGGGTTCAATTCCCGGCGGGGCCGAAACATTTCGAAGTGTTTAGTTACACACACACACACACACATACATACATACAACAAGCCTAGTGTCTAATCGACATGTGCCTAGGACAAAATGGTAACTAACACAGCGGGTAGAGTAACCGAGTAGCGGCCAGTGAAGAGGAGGGGCCAGGAGCTGTGACTCGACCCTTGCAACCACAACTAGATGAGTACACACAACAGGTCAAGTGTTTATCGACAAGTGCCTTCAAAAACTAGTAACTACTTACTTCTACTACTACAAACACACACACATATATATATATATATATATATATAGGATGGGGTCCACATCTGGTGTACATTGTGGGACCCATAGCCTCGGAGAAGTGGATAAAAAGGCTTCAGGAAGAATATTTAGATTTCTTTCTGAAGCCATTTGAATATTCCACTTCCCCTACCACATATATATATATATAGTGAGGTACCACCTCTGGAACTGTCTTGGGGACCCTCATCCTCAGAAAAAAGAATAAACTTGTTTCAGGGAAAACTCAAAGTTCTCCCTGAAGCTGTCTGAAAATTTTCTCCTACCACCCCTTATATTTTCTATAAACCCTATATTTTCATTAAAAAGCACGTACTCAAAATTATGTACACAAAAATCAGCAACTCACTGCCGAGACCATGAATCGAACCCATGCCTTCGCCTCACCGGAGATGACAGACATTTTACCACCATAACAGCAACATGATATAAACACCCTCTTGTATAAATAATGAGAATTTACTTTAATCACTGTTTGAGGGAATAAAGAATTCTTAACTGGTGAGGAACAGGTTATATGTAGCCTTAATGACTCTCGTGATGTCAATAAGCTTTAAACCCCATTAACCAGCCAACCAATCTAACCATTAACCATAAAGTCCTGGCATCAACAATGTAGTTTTAATTTACATTCGTAGAATGAGCTCGGGAAGCATTTAAAGTATTAAAAACGAAGCCTCGGGTGTTTCCTTGGTTTCCAGACTGCAGTTTGGAGATAGTGGTGGTCATAGTTGCTGTGGTGGTCAGAGTTGCTGTGGTGGTCATAGTTGCTGTGGTGGTCATAGTTGCTGTGGTGGTCATAGTTGCTGTGGTGGTCAGAGCTGCTGTGGTGGTCAGAGTTGGTGTGGTGGTCAGAGTTGCTGTGGTGGTCATAGTTGCTGTGGTGGTCAGAGCTGCTGTGGTGGTCATAGTTGCTGTGGTGGTCATAGTTGCTGTGGTGGTCATAGTTGCTGTGGTGGTCAGAGCTGCTGTGGTGGTCATAGTTGCTGTGGTGGTCAGAGCTGTTGTGGTGGTCAGAGCTGCTGTGATGGTCAGAGTTGCTGTGGTGGTCAGAGTTACTGTGGTGGTTAGAGTTACTGTGATGGTCAGAGCTGCTGTGGTGGTCATATCTGCTCTGTTAATCAAATTAGTTCACATGAATATTTTCCCCCATCAAAGAAAACTTCACCAAAGAAAATCAAATTGTGTTTGAGCTTAGCATGATTAAATCCAATGTGAACGTTAACTTAGAGTGTTCGATATTCTTAAGTCCACCGTCATCTGTTTTGGTGTTCTTTGTCGTCTGTAAAGAATCAACACAGAGAAGAAGTTTTCACTGGGACCAAGTTTCGCTCTTATAGAGTTTTATCATATGATCATTTTGTCGACAGCGCGACATTTAGATCATCTTTTATCATTTCATTATCTCTTTTTTTTTTAAATATTTTTTCTCTTCTGGGAAGCAGTTGATGATAGCAGTTTAATGACCCGTCTGAAACCTGTTTATTAGTTATTATTTTATTAACTGGAAAGTGCTAAAACCGTAGGAGTTATACAACGCCTTAAAATAGGAAATAATCAGGTTCGATTTGAGGAAGGAAAGGATGTCTCCCACTTCTTGGATCAAGAGCCCTTCATCGGCATTCCTTGAAGGGACATGTACAGTATGTTAAAAGAAGATACTTATTCAACATTTGGGTATCTTTATTCTGGAAAGGTTTCGCCCGCCAGGGGCTTCTTCAGTCCAATGCAGAGGAAGGTGGAAGATGTGGAGGAGTTTGAGGTAATCAGTCCCTCAGCCTGGAGTCGGTTTTTAAACAGTTTATTTATACACATGAAAAGAATGTAGAGGTCAGAAGGTAATCGAAGTCCAACCCAAATGGTTTCTTTCAAGCTTATAAGAGTAAGATCAGGCAGAATGTAGGTCGACTTAAGTCACTCAGGTCAGCTTACTCTCAGTGACAAAAAAAGTGTACAAACTTTAGCACATATTTCCTTTCTGTTTTTACGCACGAAGATTCCAGCATATATCACCGACTCACACTGAGTCATGTGTAAAAACTACCTTTTTAATTTGATTTCAGATTTCTGATTGCTTTTTTTCTGTGGTTTTGCTATCACCTACAGAGGATGAAAAGAAAGAATGGGACTATAATTCTCCTTGCGTTGTTTATATTCTTGTCATAGTAACACGTCAAGGACAAGATTGTCCACCAGCTTTTGGTCATTTGACCGAGGCCTTCCGCTGGCTCACCGGTCCACCCCTTTAAAAATTATGGTTATGATGTATTGTCCTATGCCCTCTACCGTCTTGGTGCATGCTGGGATCTTTCCTTCACATCTTATTTTATTTTTTCTCTTCCCTCAGGTCCTTCATCTCTTCATTTACCCCTGAGGATGAGTCCCGTAAACTATAAGGCTGAAGCACAGAGTACCGGAACTCTGTCCTTTAGGGACTGTATCCCTTGGCCTCTAAAGGTGAGGGATAAAATCCATAATCTTCGTACATAAGAGATGTATCCCTTAATCCCCTAAGGGTAAGGGATGGGGGTCCTGGGCGGGCTTGTCATCATGGCCAGATACAAAAACGGGGGGAAAATCAGTCTGCCTCACACTGAACCAACCCTCACGACTTCACGTTTTTATTTCCACTGTTCAAACACACAAAAGCGAGCGACCGAGCGTGCGAGAGAGAAGAGAGAGAGAGAGAGAGAGAGAGAGAGAGAGAGAGAGAGAGAGAGAGAGATAAAGAGAGAACAGGAGAGAATAGAGGGGGAAAAAATATTTGAGAAAAACATCAAAGTCCTGAGGGGCCTCCAGAAAGTGTGTCCGATTCCGTGGCGTAATTATGACCTGTTTAGTTTTAGACCTTGTCATTGGCAGTACTTGTAATTACCTCGTGATCTGACGGATTACGTCCCCAGCACTATCATTTATAGGGGTCGAGGGAGAAGGGGGCAGTCAGCCTCGCATTCCCGTTTATCATTACTCTCCCGAGGGAATTTTTTTTCCCCGTCTTTATTCTTCTATAATCAATACTTGCTACTACGATTGTTACAATTCGATTTGATGAGGTAATTATTGCTATTCACTGCCATTTGTATAATGAAGAATTTGTTCTCTGCGTAGGGGGGATAGGATTCTAGGCGACTCTATATACAAGGAGTATGAATAAATTTTGAATAACATAGTTCAGCAAATGGCTTATCTGCCGTCTCGTAGAAGATAGACACACACATCTCTGAGAAACACCCAATGAGAAACAAAAGCTGGGGGCTTAATGCACGCCATCAAAGAATACGAGCGAACTCCCCTACAAACACACACTCATAAAACAAAGGAAATGCCTCCGGAAATAAGCGAAACAGCGAACGCTAAACAGTGAAACTTGAGTGTCGCTGGCCACGTCTCCCCACTCACTTACAATGGACAAGTAAATGCTGGTATGATTACACACTAGCGTACAGCCGCAGCTCAAACTCACAGCCAAATGGGGGGTAGGGTCCCTCTCCGCTCTGAAGCGGCCAGTCTTGGGTTTATCCGAACTACAGGGTATCCGGATCAAGTCTGGCAGGTGAGAGACGGAAACAGAGGAGGATAGATGGGGGTAAGGTAAGAGGTGTGTGTGTGTGTGTGTGTGTGTGTGTGTGTGTGTGTGTGTGTGTGTGTGTGTGTTGCATCTTGTACTCACCTAATTGTGGTTGCAGGGGTCGAGACTCAGCTCCTGGCCCCGCCTCTTCGCTGTCTGCTACTGGGTCTCTGCTCTCCCTGCTCCATGAGCTTTATCATACCTTGTCTTAAAACTATGTATGGTTCCTGCCTCCACTATATCTTTCTCTAGTCCATTCCACTTCCTGACTACTCTGTGGCTGAAGAAATGTTTCCTGACATCCCTTTGACTCATCTGAGTCTTCAGCTTCCAGTTGTGTCCCCTTGTTTCTGTGTTCCCTCTCTGAAACAACCTGTCACTATCTACCTTGTCAATTCCCCGCAGTATTTTGTATGTCGTTATCATGTCTCCTCTGACCCTTCTTTCCTCCAGTGTTGTTAGTCCTATTTCCCTCAACCTTTCTTCATAAGACAGACCCCTGAGTTGTGGAACTAACCTTGTCGCAAACCTTTGCACTTTCTCTAGTTTCTTGACGTGCTTGACCAGGTGTGGGTTCCAGACTGGTGCTGCATACTCTAGTATGGGCCTGACGTATACGGTATACAGTGTCTTGAACGATTCCTTGTTAAGGTAACGGAACGCTAATCTTAGGTTTGCCAGTCGCCCATATGCTGCCGCGGTTATCTGGTTGATGTGTGCTTCCGGAGACGTGCTTGGTGTTATACTCACCCCAAGGTCTTTCTCCTTTGATGAGGTTTGTAGCCTTTGTCCACCTAGCCTGTACTCTGTCAGCGGTCTTCTTTGCCCTTCTCCGATCTTCATGACTTTGCATTTGGTGGGGTTAAATTCGAGAAGCCAGTTGCTAGACCAGATGTCAAGCTTGTCCAGGTCACTTTGAAGTCCTGCTTGGTCTTCATCCGATGTGATTCTCCTCATTAATTTCACATCATCTGCGAAAAGAGACACTTCTGAGTCTATCCCATC